>JAAOAR010000944.1:0-11908 GCA_013395995.1 Fusarium pseudoanthophilum | reverse complement strand
CCTCTAAGGCCGGCCAAGGAGTCGTAATTTAGGTTATTATCATATTAGCTTTATGCTGTAGCGATTGGTCAGTTATCGTGGTATCGATGTCTAAGTTGTGGGCTAGAAGTGTTATTTGCAGTTGGGACTTGTGGCTGTGAGCTTATTCCGGCACAGAGAACCTAGATCTGAGTCATGAAAGAAATGCTTTGGTAGATATGCCTCGAGATTGGAAGTTTTTAAATTTACTTTTGATTCCCTAGGCCACACAGGCAGTAAGAAGTCTTATTGGTCCAATTTCCTTTTGATGCTACTATGGGCTTAGAATTCTGCCTATGAATATGCAAGTTGTAAATTCCACAGGGCTTCAAGCATCCCTATCTCTTCACAGGCATGAGCTTCACATCCAAGTCAACCTTTTCCCACAGCGCATAAGTCTTTTGATCTGCAATCCAATTCTTGCACTTTGGCTGCAGCTCGAGATCAAAGCTCCACAGCAGTCGGGATAGGATGAGACGCATCTCTGCATACGCCAAACTATTTCAAGTCAGAACCCTTTTGCTTCTTTCAAATTTTGAAAGAATGTTAAGGACTTACTTTTTTCCAAGGCAATTGCGCGGACCGTGAGAGAAAGGCTGAAACGCGTCCTTCTGATCCGCAGCAAATCGAGGATCGCCCAACCAGCGCTCAGGGTGAAACACATCGGGGTCGTGAAAGTTCTGCGTCGACCGAAAGGTAGCCCATTGAGGGATTCCTACCGATGTTCCGCCCTTGACGAACTGACCGCAGATCACTTCTCCAGATGACGGAGTTTGGCGTGGGAAGGTGTTGGGCACGGGCGGATACATGCGTAGTGATTCCTCTAGCACGGCGTTGAGATACGTCAGTGAGGCTGTGTTCTGAATGTTGATGTCTGCCTCGTCGATAAAAGCTGAACGGATCTCCTGTTTGAGTGTCTCGAGAATGGGCGGATTGGTCAACAGGAGGTAGGTTGCTCCAGAAAGTAGTGTGGCGGTCGTCTCACTTCCAGCGATAATCAGGAATGAGGCTCCTACGTAAAGCTCGTCGATACTCATGCCCTTTTCGTCATTTGCCTGCAGGATATATGACACTTTGATACATTTTAGCTTTTTTCCGAAAACAAGTAGAACACTCTTGGGGACTTACTGAAATCACTCCACTTAGTGTCTTGCTCGACTCGCAGATTCACTTTGTCTCGGCTGAAAGCGAATTGATACTTGCGCTCCTCGATGAGGTGACGAGGAATAAACAGCTTGGCGAGTTGGCTCAGTGGCGGAGGGAACCGCCGAGCCGCTCGGATCCAATTCCCACAGCGAACAAAGGAGAAGATGGCAGTGATCCACCTGTGCAAGACACCCTCCTCCAGACATTTGAAAGATTCACCGAATGCTAGGTCTCCGATCATGTCAAAGGTGGTGAAGTTGAACCATCTCACCATGTCCACGACGGCCGTGGCTGGGTTGGCTGCCCGCTCGCGCAGCTGCCGCATTAGAAGGTTGACGTACGTCTGTAGCAGGTCCTCCTGGCTGCGGAGAGCCTTTTCCGAGAATGCATGCGACTGGAGACGTCGCATTCGACGATGGTCACTATCGGCAGCTATCTGAATATGATCGGCGCCATTGACTGTTTTGTTGAAGAAGGATCGGTCTTTCTCAAAACTGCCAACTCGACCTTTGGTGCGGTGGCCTAAACAGGGACCGAGGTTAGCGTATGGCTCTAACAGGATGGTACCATATACCCTACCGCAAATATCTCTCCATGCCTGGGCTGTATTGTACGAGAGTTCGTCCGGTGCAACACGGACGATCCCGCCGTACTGATCGTGCCATTCCTTGGTCTTGATGTGTAGCACACCCCGAAGGTCCCAGTAGATATGGTATAGACGCGTTGTGCGGGCCAAAAAGGGTCCGGGATATGAGCGAAGCGGGTGGAAAAAGACGTTGTAAATACCTTTTACCACCAATCCGATTAAAACCTGTTCTCTTGTTATGTCTCAGGTCGCAAGCAATATAATCAAAAGGACGTACTGCGGCCAGCGCGTATGCCGGGAGAAAAATGGTGATAACAGGAGTTGCAATCATATTCTTCAATCTTTTTTAGGTGATTTTTCTTCTGATACTGTTACATTTGCAGATAGCAGTACTTATAGATATGGGGATTTATAGTCAATTTGCTACAGCCTTCAGCGGCCCCGGAGTGTGTACCAAATCCGATAAAACGTGCATGGACTTGCGTCGTCGTCTTGCTCAAGGCAATACAGTACACGCTGCAAGCTCGGCCCTCTCAAGGTCCGAGAATCATGCACTTTTAACATCTGAAATCCGAAATCCGGTTCCTCCACCCCTTCATTGGCGAAGTCGAAACGAAAAAGGCGGGGGGAGATGTGTGGAGACATGGATCAACATCAATGTCTTCGAAAAGGGTCACAATGTCACTCACAGACCACTTCTTTCCACTATAGGACATCCCGTATCGTGGAACACGGCAATTCGGCAATACTTTCGCCGACCTCTCCATTGTAGATAAATACGACATTGGTTATACCTCTTCCCTTTTTTGTTATCTCTCCATCTGTCCAAGGTAGAGTGTCCTCGGTATATCCAGCCTTCTTCGCTGCTTCTGTAAACACAATTGATGGGTGGAATGAGATGATGCGCATGTCGGACTCTGGTGTATCGCGAGCGATTTGTTGCATGACGGTTGCGAAGGAGTTCTTGGTCAGCTGGTATCCAGGCATTTGAGGCGCACTGTCCCAGCGATGGATATCTTGAGTCGACACCGACACAACGAACTAGAATGGCATGTCAGTCAAATGTTCTGAGCAAGCGGGGAGACTAACCTTTTGTTTGGTGTGTCCTGGCTGCTTGTAGAATCTCTCGACGAGGTATAAAGGAGCATGAACGTTGTTCTCAAAATCCTGCCAGAGTCTATCCGCTCCTTGCTCCAGGAGCGGCTTTAGCTCCGGCTGGCCAACAGCATTGACGACGAGAACATCAATTACAGTCTTTTCCTTCTCCAACTCATTCCAAAGTTGTTTGGCCTGGTCTCTGATGAACAGATCACAAATACGCCAGGTGACCTTGGTGCCGGGGTAAGCCTTATCCAGCTTGGAAGCAGCCTCTTCGGCAACATCGCTACGGCGACCTAAGATGATGACGGCTGATGCACCTGCGATGCAATAGTTTCGTGCAATTGCATGACCAATGCCTGTAGAACCGCCACAGACGAGGACGGTCCGACCGGCTTGGGACAGCTCAGCTCGTTGAGGTGAGATTGCCGCATAAGGTTTGGCATGGTTTCGCTGCTATAAGTCAGTCTGAAGGTAAAGGATAAAGATTGAAGTTATATCATACGATGGTGACACCATTAATAGTTGCGGTGGGCGAGTTCATTGTGGATAAGTATATGCTCAACAATTTCCGATGAGACCTGAACCATGGGAGATTGGAGAAGTACCAAGGTCGTAGTGATGTTTCAATGGGTATATATACTTCTCTTCTTTTATGGAGCCGACGATCGGTTGCCACGGTGTGTTTACCCTTAAAGGGTAATGTCAGCGCGTGGGATTTGATACCTCGTCGCTTTCCCTACTAGCGCTGACGCCAGAAGGAACACGTTAGTCTATTGCGTCTCAGGGAGCAACAAAGCACCAGCCTCGATATAGGGAGTCAGAATAAACTTAGTAGAGGTTATCCTAAATCTATACTAAACTTATACAGGTAGTTCACCTAAGCCTTTTTGTCACTCAGAATCAAGGGTCCCGAGTTTTCTTTCCCCCTCTAGGTTGCTTACAAAACATAGACCGAATTCTCTTAATCCTTCCGAATAGAGCCGGGGACTCATCCATGAGCAAAGTAGCCTGGTGAGTAGCTGCAGTATAATATCGAATCGGCGACAGAGTTTAAAGGATGCGGAGTGGAGTCATCAACGTTGACACGGAATTCCGACTCAACAAAAAACGTCCTCGAAATCCGCCCAGTAACATCTGACAACATCCGTAACACGCCGGATGTATACCTCGTCACCAGTAATTGACTCAATACCATTGAGCTATAAACGCTAGAGTACCTAGAAGTACTAGTGAGACCCTGTTTTGTACCCACGTCGGCGAATATTCGTCAATTATTCAGGGATCAACTATGAATGAGTCTTTGGATAGCCTTCTGTCGCAAATAGGGCTTTCGTTTTGTCATTTAATCACAAGAGGGAGTGAGTACAAGACTGACACGCTGACTTATAGACTCCCTTCGCTGTCACTTCATGGATGGCATTGTGAGTAATTCGAGCGGTATCTAAGAAGTTAAATCATGACTCTGATTTAAATCACGCCAGCACTGAATCACGGAGCATCAGGGGGTATAAAAGCCTCAGTCTTACCACGACTCGCATTGCCAATTCAAAATTACACAAGCGTCTTTAAAGCATTTCAACTTTGAGACATACGAGTTCATTTGCAGCCGACGATGACCAAAGTCACTTACACCAAGATGGTTGTTGTTTTCAAGCAAAAGGTCGATTCGGAATTCTGGACAAATCCGACTCCCGAGGCTTTGATCAAGGAATGTATCGACCCCTACATGAGACCTTGTACCGACCACGCTACAAAGACCATCAGGTTTACTTATGAGAAAGAGAACGATAGCGCATTGATGATGAAGACCGATATGTGGCCAACGTTCGGTAGGCTGCAGATGTTTAATGATTGGGAGGTTTCTGAAATAACTGCTTTTCGCAAGGATGGCAAAACCGAGACCCTCAGCGCTTGAGGGTAAGCTGTTGCTGCTTTTGCATCACACAGAGTCGGACTTGGCTAATGAGTAGAGGTAAGGCCCAAATGGCCGAACCAACTGCAATGGTTGATGCGCCTGTTCAAAGATCTCAATCTCCCAGGTAGGAGCAGGTTAGAATCAAGTTCATAGTGTTTTGAACAGAGTGTTTAATATAAAGAACATCAACCAATCAGTTCGGATTGTTCGGGGTCCGTCGTTCTACGAGCTCTTTCACAGTGGAATGTCCATGTAACAGTTCAGAGTGACAATTGGAACAACGGGATATCCAGTTGCACAGGCAAAGATTTACGTTCTAATGTCAATCATATTTAATGCACACTATTTACCACATTGAAACTTCTTCGTCTACAGTGCTACACTATCTCATTTGCTAAGAGGGTTTACAACTTGCTTCCTCGGCGCCTGACTATTACTGACAGTTTACACTTCAAGGTTCTTTTCAAGATGTCTGAGATGATTCTGCAGGCTACTTTTGCGCAAAAGCCGCGCCGACAACCTGATCTCCTGGGTGACGCTGATCGACTCCAATCCGCCTGCGGTAAGGAGTGTCAGGTTGACATCATCGCTAACAATCTTCAAGTGACGGTAAGTACAGATTGTAAGGATAAGGATGTTGTTATGACGGGGCTGACGATCAAGATGCAGCAGGAAAATCTCTTCAAGGACTGGGAGCTTGTGCCTGGATGGACTTGGAAGCGTGAGAAGAAGGAGCACTGCTGCAATATTCTTTGAGGGTGAACTTCGCATTTGCACGGCAAAGAGCGGCATCTAAACAGGTAAGGTAGGTAAGGAGACTTGAGAAAAGAAATAGACGAGAATGAGAAAGTACGACAAGTAAATACTAGTGCCCGAATCCCATTTATTCCCTGCGTATAAGAAGTAGGACTGGAGTGACGAGAGGCTAGAATGTCAGGGCTATATGTAGCTTCTATGGTACCACTTTATGCCTACTCTGAGCACGGTGTGTACTCTGGCTGGAGAATGACTGACACAAGTGCCTTTGTACATGGACCAGAAATGAAGACCACTATGCAGAGCAACGATAAAAGACGAGGCTCCTCAGGCTACCCGTAGTGCGAGTGCTATGGAGCAATAAGCGGAGATCTAAGCGGGGGAGAATCTCCGAGTCGTTGTGGAGGAGGAGAGTTTATTGGGGGAATGGGAGCCGCGTTCTAATTCCATCTTGAAGCCGGCTTCTATTGAGACAAGAAGCCTGTCTGGAGTACCAGCCACAGCGCGGAGACCTATTTGCGGAGGAATACGAGAAAACATGAGCTGGATGGCTATATCTAAGGAATGACTTCCTCAGCATCACCAACTGAACACATATCTGTCGTGTGCCTTTTGTCCGTTCCAAGCCCGCCATGATGTCAATTCCCAGCATTAGTCCAAACCTTCTCAATGCCAAGTTCCAAGCCTTGAATTCCACGAATTTAAAATTCCTCTTCAATCCTGCTTTTTCAGCCGTCTTAGCCGGAAACTATGCATATAAACAATACCTCATCTTGATCTCGATAATCTGAAACGGTGACGATGGAAATGACGTGGGTGTAGTTAGAGCTAGCTCAGTAGCTCGTGGACCAAGACGTTGGTGGATGAGGTCTAGGCCAGAAATAGGCTGGTGGCTGAGACAGCCCTGATGTCACGACGCGGAGAAATCATCATGAGCGCATCAGCCATGACGCACTAGAGTTCAGCCCCGGATTTCTTGTAAGGAGCTCAAGAGATAAAGGGCGGCGCTGGCTCGATGGGTGGCTTGTGTTCCTTTGATCTTATCGTTTATCACTGAATCAATTGAAACGAATCCTATTATAATTTTGGTAATCGGATAACCGCTAGTCAATATGAGTGGACTCCGAGACAATTTCCAGCCTGTTCTGGCCGATGATCCCCCAAAGTCGCAGAGCAATGTCGAGCGCCGAGATTCCGGGCCATTGAAGGATATTATTGGTAAGACGATGCGACTTATTGAACAGAAGTCTTATAATTCTGACTCTTGCGACACAGCTCAACAGGACAGTCTTTACAAGTACATCAGTGTTTGTCTCTCTTCAACCGTTGTCATGGCTGGTGGCTGACCCTGTCTAGTGGGAGGATCCCGCGCGAACTATCGGATCTTACTTTGCCGCCCTCGGCTTCATGCTCGCAGTCCATCATATGCATCTTACCCAGCTGACTCTCAAAACCATGGCAATTGGCCTTGGAGGTACGGTCTAACCTCACTTCTCGGCACCCATGATACTAATAATTGCTTTCAGTCATGTCCATGGCCGAGTTTGCTGGTCGTTCCTTCGGCCCTAATAACTTCGTCTCCCGCATGCGACCCAAACAGTACAAGACAGTTCCTGAATCGACTCTCAACGCTACTCTCAAGGATATCCACGACTTCATTCAGTATGCTGTCGTCCAGGCTCAGAAGATCATCTTTGCCGAAGACCTGGAGAAGACATTTGGTGCTTTCGCTTTCACCGCTTCTCTTTACTTCCTTATCCAGTTCATGACACCTTTCGGCATCGCTATCCTTGGTCTCACCACTATCTATATCATCCCGCTTGTCACTTCCCCGCGAGGACGAGGCATCGCCCGTGATGGCATGGCTCGTGCCCAAGAGATCAGTAACACGGCTATTGACCAGGCGAACTCTATTGCTCAGGACACCAAGGGAACCATGGCCAACATTTCTTCCATGGCCCAAGATACCGCTGGTAACTTGAGGCAACGCGCTGTCAACATGGTTCCTGGTTCAAAGAACACTGAGAACCGATCTGATGTTACTTCAACTGTTCCTCACGGGTCTTCTGGACCCACTCAGGCCAGAGACATTTCTTCCAAGTTCCCTCAGGATGATTCCAAGTCTTCTGAGCAGTCGAAGCATCTTGCGTCAATGGGCTCTCGCGGTACCTCAGGTAGCTTCAACCAATCACCAATCAAAACTGTTCACGTCGACCCTAGCCAGTCCAACGATTTCTCCCAGAGCGGCTTTGACAGCTCTTCTTCCCAATCCAAAGACACCCCTTCTACCTTCTCCCATGGCACCACTGATGATTTCCCCTCCAACACGCAACCCGCCCTCGGCAAGTCCAAGGATAATACTCCCAGTTTCTCTCACGGTGCTACCGGTAGCCTTCCTTCTTACGGCCAGGCTACCTTCAGTAAGCCTCAGGATATTACTCCCAGCTACATGTCCAGCAAGGCAAAGGAAGCAACCTCGAGCTATTCCTCCAGCCGCCCTGATGACAAGACTTCCAGCTTCGGCTCCAGCATGAACAAGGATATGTCTTCCAGCTTTTCCCATGGCACTACCAGCGACTTCTCACCTTCAAGCAATATCAGCTCCAACTTCCCTCCTAGCAAGGATCAGGAAATGCCCGACTACGCTCAACACCGAAAGTCACTCAACTACTCCAAGTTCCCTCACGTCAGCAACGATGACTCCGGCATGCAGTCCGGTTCAAACAAGCAGTCTGGCACTACTACCCTGTTTGGCAACCAGGCTCCTGCTGGAAAGAAGCCTTCCATTGACGAGACCAACTACTCTCTCCAGAACAGAACAGACATGAATTCTGACTATCAGCACTTTGTTCCTCGCGAGGCTCCCAACCGTGGAATGCTTAGTTCTCAAGCCGATACCTCGATGGGTAAGATGCCTCTTGGTGAGCTCATCGACGAGAAGGAGCAGGCTGGAGACAAAGCTCCGCCGATCTCCGCTGGTGGTCTTAACGCCATGAAGTAGAGCGATGCTCTCTGGGAAAAATCCCCGATCTCACAACATTTTCTTGTGTTGTTCAGTTTGTGGTCACCTTACCAGGCCTCTGAACGAGAGAGACCGGGGCGGTACAGCTTCCCCTAAGGACTGTCTGTGTATCTCTTTCAGAGCCTGGCCAAGGTGATCGCAGACTGAACATGATTTGGAGTTTGGGCAGGTCTGGCGCATTAGTAAAACACGGAAACCAACTCACTATCATTGGCATGCTTTATGAATGGAAGTCTGTCACCATGTAACATTGTATATGAGATTAGTTTATGATATTAACGATTTTATTGATAAGTCTTCTAGAATTCTTATCTGTGAATTCTGTAGAGGCCTCTTAGGCTGAGGTTTAGACTCTGTGACAGGCCGCCTGTTAGCCTTAGTTGATGAACGATGACTGGTATATATCCGGGACCCTACGAAAAACCTTAATACTGCCGAGGATAAAGAGTTCCTGAGGACAATGAGAGATTATCAGAGTAGCTACTTACAAGTAAGTCAAAACGAACGTCGCCGTCGCACAGTCTGCGTGGCCAATATTTGAAGTAAGCTATATCATCAGTAGCTGTCCAGATCTCGCCGGCAGATGCTCACTTTAAGAGTCCTCCCTTCGAATTCTATGCTGGCATGGCGAGGTTCGTTATAATAATGGTGATTATAAGCATCCTGGTTAATACCCTGGTCGAAGGAAGCAAACGAGACGCATGCCCAGTTATCACGAACGCTCAGGTACGGGTTACTTGCAAGCAGGCGAATGTAAACAGTGGCGCCATTCTTACTGCTGAGTGAATATCCGACTATTCCTGCCGAGCCGACGAACGGCGATTGCGAAGACATTACGTCGCCGCCGTCTCCTTTCTGGAAAGGTTTGACCTTGACACATTTTAGCACAGATGAATAGCGCTATTTGGTGGGAAAGCTTACTGTTGTCGGGCCTGCGGCAAAGTCGCCCCAGTCACTGAATGTTGTTGGGTTTGGGACTAGAGTGAACGGCGTTTGGTTGTCGACCGAGAACAAGATCTGGTTTTTGGTCATTGTTGGAAGTGTTTTGAAGAAACAGCTAAAGTTAATAATGGTCTCGGCCTGTGACGAATGAAGCTATCGCGAGTCACAAACAAACGGCAGGGTATTATATAGCGCATGCCATTGCTCTATCTATTATCGAAGACAAATTAAACCATCAAACCCGTAGCTCCGTAGTTCCAAATGGGAGCGGCATGACCCCTGTCAGCAAAACGCCAGTGCAGGAACGCCTTGTGAGGCTATTGATGGCGCTAGACTCCTCCACCAACCATTTGAGATCTTCCGGCACACCTTGCAGCACGGTTGACTACTGAGAAGCAATCATTCAAGCCACCCTGCTCAAAGTCCAATAATAATTATCTGGAAGCGTTCAGCTGCTTGCGTGCTACTGATGAATGTTACCTTGATTTGATCAAATTGAGACAAGCGAACACCACAATTGATTAGAGTAGGCAGAATCATGGGCGAGGACGTGGCAGGACACGGATATCACGGCGCTTTTTTACGCTTGACGACGTTAGCGATGTTGGATAATCGGAGAATGGGTCAAGGTTATTTTCGACTTTAATTTCATTTGGCAATAAGATTCGATCATACATCACGCGCTGACAAACGAGTGTCCGGGCATCGGTTGGTTGAACTTCTCAGTGAGCCGATTGCATCTGACATCACCATCAACATACAGCAGCTAGGCGGTTAACACAGTCACATGCCTATTATCAGTTAGTTAATCTGACAGCATGTTTCCAAATTCACTCAATAATTTCGGATACTGTTCGTATCACTTCTTCGTCATTATTGTCCTTCGATCGGATATTCGGGAGTCTCATATACGTCATGAATATGGATCAATCATTTTATAAGTGGATACAGCCTCATTACCCAGGAGCCGTATCTTTTCACCTTCAATCCATAAGATAATTCTTGCCAAAGATTCACGAAGCCTCACAATGTCAGATCCCAGATCACCGCATCTCAAGAATCGCGATACCCCTCCATGGGGCTTATATCAACGCGAGAACTTTTGGAAACTCAATGACGGAGAGGTTCCACCATTTAACACGCGTAT
Source organism: Fusarium pseudoanthophilum (assembly GCA_013395995.1). Taxonomy (NCBI): domain Eukaryota; kingdom Fungi; phylum Ascomycota; class Sordariomycetes; order Hypocreales; family Nectriaceae; genus Fusarium; species Fusarium pseudoanthophilum. The sequence goes on along the minus strand of JAAOAR010000944.1, from coordinate 1,275 downwards.
GGCCGCCCCAATCATTTCTTGTCACTTGTAAATTGACAATACTAGATCCTGATAAACTCGAAGAACTCGCTAAGAAGAAGCTCACTGAAAATGGCTGGCTCTACGCATCTTCCAACGCAGGCCTTTCAGATACACATGTCGCGAACCGCCATGCTTTCTTCCGCCACAAGATCGTCCCTCGCCAGCTAGTGGACACCAATGAACGGTCTACAAGATCAACCATCTTCGGTCATGAGGTCTCTGCGCCGTTTGGAATTGCGCCTATTGGCATCAACAAGATCTATCATCCTCAAGGCGAGCTCCCTGTTGCTAAAGTCGCAGGTGAGCTTGGTATTCCTTACAGTCTCTCAACTGCGGGCTCCTGTCCGATTGAAGACGTCGCAGAGGCAAACGAGGCTGGTCGAAAGATTGCACAGAACAGCGAAGAGAGTCATCGCATCCCTGAGGGTCCCCGCTTCTTCCAGCTCTACATGCCTCATGATGACGAACTCACCTTATCACTACTGAAGCGAGCTCATGAATCAGGGTTCTCTGCATGTATCTTAACCACAGATACCTGGCAACTTGGATGGCGACATGACGACGTCGCGACGTCCAACTACGCTTTCTACCGAGGCATCGGCGCCGACTTGGGCCTCTCAGATCCCGTCTTCCAGAAGCGCTTGTCCGAACATGGCATCGATCCGAAGAAGCAGCCCGCCGAAGCCGGTGCACTCTGGATCGATAATGTCTGGCACGGTCGTGCATGGTCTTGGGCAAAGGCTGTCTGGGCACGAGAGAAGTGGCAAGAGATCAGCGGCGGAAAGCCGTTCTTGATCAAAGGCATTCAGCGCGTCGATGATGCTGAAAAAGCAGCTGATCTTGGTTTCGAGGGTATCGTTGTAAGCAATCATGCTGGCCGACAGGTCGACGGGGCGATTGGAAGTCTTGATGCTCTAGAGCAGATCGCTGACAGGGTTGGGGATCGTATCGTTGTGACATTCGATAGTGGTGTTAGAGGAGCAGCTGATATTCTAAAGGCTCTTGCTCTGGGTGCCAAGTTTGTCTTTATAGGTAGACTCTGGATTTGGGGACTAAGTATTATGGGAGAGCATGGAGTTAGGCACGTGTTGAAGGGGCTGCTAGCAGATATGGATATCCTGATGAATGTCGCGGGGTTGAACAAGGTTGAGGATATTGATAAGAGTTTTATACAATCTCAGCCTGTAAGCTGGAAGAGTAAGCTATAAGCCATGGACACGTGTGTGAGGCGTGTGATATAAGCTATTAGCTATA
>JAAOAR010000942.1:0-10718 GCA_013395995.1 Fusarium pseudoanthophilum | reverse complement strand
TTAAATAGGCTTATAAAGCTTAATTTAAGTAATTATATTAAATAGCTAATGTTTTACTAAGATTAACTTAAATAAGATTTTTATTTTAAGTTAAAGTCTTTATAATTAATAGCTTATATTATATACTTTAAATATAAACTTAAAGCTAGTAATATAAATACTTAAGATATAATATTATTAATTCTATAATATAAGTATATACTAGAAATCTTATAATAAATTATATTAAACCCTATCCTTACTGTAGAGCATTATATACATAATATCATGACTCTTTAGCAGCCTCTAAAGCGGCATGAACCACCTCCTCAAAGTCATGCTTCGGCAGACCCAAGGAATCATTCATGATTTCACCCTCCTTCTCAAGATGCCCCCCAAACTGTCCTGTAACAAAACCCGTCTCGATCAAATTATACACAGCGTAAGGATCTCCAGCTACCACCGCAGCCTGACTCTCTCTAATCAACTTCTCGCTGTCAATCTTCTCGACAGCGAGCTTCTCCCCGCTGACGCGTTCAATAGTCTCAAGGAGCATATTCTGCGTGATAGCAAAGTCGCTCAGCCAAACAACCCTGTTCTTGGTCTCTTCCCACTTCTTAGTCAGGGCGTTGACCATCGCAAGAGCCGTGTTGGCTTCAGTAGTACAGCTGAACCAACCCTCCCCGTCATCCCAGATAACGAACCTCTTTTCCTTGATGTGCATTCCCAGAAAGTCGTGTACGGCACTCCACTTGAGCCACATGCCACAAGCGATGGCCATCCACTCTAGACCAGTAGATTCCTTGGAGCGGAGATAATCCTGCACCTGGCCCTTCTCTCGGAATACAGAGTTCAAGGCTCTTGCATCAGGGTTGTTGTTGTTAAGACCATACTCGGAAGCAACGTAGCGTTTCACTTTTGCAGTGACTGCGGCGTCGACAAAGCGGAGTTGATCAGCGACGGCTAGGGAAGTCATACAGTTAACAATAGCGTCTTGGCCGGTGAAAGCAGAGACGAGTTCTCTAGTGGGGTATGAATCATCGATTTTGATGACATTGACGTTTGATGGGAGCTTGCCCTTTGAAGATGAGCGCTGGAGGACGGAGACTGTGAAGGAAGGTTCTTTGACTAGGGCTTCTAGCATGATGGAGCCGATTGAGCCAGTGGCTCCGACGATGATGATGTTTTTGAATGGCGAAGACATTTTTAGTGGTTAAAAATGTGAATGGTTTGGTGTTGATGTGAAGTTGAGTGAAACTCGAGTTCTAACAGAGATCTACAAGGTGCCAACTAATCGTTTTTAACAACTCATATTGCTTACTGCCTCTCGTGATACCCTCACTGTCCCATTGCATTCCGCGGTCTGCTTAGTGATGACCCCCCTGCTTGTATTACCTCACCATTCCTGACCTAACCAAGACACCGGCATCTGCACCCCGCCGGGCGTGACAGCTTACGACGCTAGTCGGGATCCTTAGAAGAACACTCCGTCACACTCTAATTAATGCCGTCTGACATATCTCAACACCATACCTTTTCAATTGATATCAAAGAACATATTTATTATTTGTGCTGTTTTGCGGTCATGGGTATCGGATCCTTACGGAGAGACCGAATGCCGCTGCTGCTCCGAGTGGTTTATTTTCTACCAGCGAATGATGCGGGTTATCTGAGCCATATAATTGGTCAACTTAGTGCATCCTTCAGTCGCCGGGAAGGATTAGTAACCACTGCCGATGACAGCAATGCCCGACTGACAGTAGCCATAAGACCATAATGGGGTCGTGCTGAGATAGTAATCATCTAGAATAGCAATTTACTGTTCAGAGTTAATATACGGAAGTCTCGGTTTGTCGAAGCCTTATGCTATTATAAATCAGAATGATCATTTTGATCCCGAGCCTGGATATCCTAGACTATATCTTCCAATGCTGTCCTTACTGAAAAGGGAACACTGTCTGTTTCTTAGATAGCCACTTCCGGGTCATAGTAATATATCGCTTACTTTATTTCCCATTACATTTTGCATACTACCCACTGATCAGGCCGGCGTCTATCACATTGGCTTTCCGAACCTAACCACGGCGCCGGCACCTCTTCACCGCCGGAGTTCCCAGCTTACGACGCTAGTTGATACTTAGAAAAACACTCTATTAGAGTTTTAGGATCGATAGCCGCAAGCCAATTGTTTCAGCTCCCCCAACTAGGTAATTCATCACAGCCCCCTTGGTCACCTTCCTCATTAGACAGGTATACTGTGAAAACTTCAGAGTTTTACTTGTAATTCACTGCTGCCTATTAGTTTAAACTTTAGGCATCGAGAACAGGTATCAGATGATGATATGATATCTCGACTATATCTGCCAACAATCTCCTCACTGACAAAGTAAACAGCTGCATCTCAAACACTACCTCAAGTCTTGTTCTACCTCTTTCTTTTCCAGCGTCAAGATGACCCCTACAGAACATACCATATACCGCGCAGGCGATGGCAACGGCGGCTTCTCCCCCTCCTCCGTCAAGCTGCCTGACCTTGGTCCCCACGACATTCTCGTCCGTTTGACTCACAGTGGTGTATGCCATTCAGACATCGTGCTCTGCCAGCTAGGAGCCCCTGTAGCTCTTGGTCACGAGGGAATCGGTATTGTCGAGTCAGTTGGCTCACTTGTGACACAATTCAAGATCGGTGATAGAGCAGGTGGTGGCTTTCACCGCGATGCCTGCGGTCACTGCAAGTACTGCTTGTCAGGACGAGACATCTACTGCTACGAGCGTGTTATTTTCGGTGAAGGAGACTTTGATAATGGTACTTTTGGTACCTATTACATCGGTAAGGAGACATACCTCCACAAGATTCCTGATAGTCTCTCTAGTGAGCATGCTGCACCTCTCCAGTGCGCTGGAGCTACTGTGTACGCTGCTCTCAAGGCTACAGTAACAGCCGAGAAGCGCGTCGGCATTCTCGGCATCGGTGGTCTTGGCCATCTGGCCATTCAGTATGCGGATAAGATGGGTGCCGATGTTATTGTTTACAGCACGAGCGCTAGCAAGGAGGCTGAGGCACGACAGCTGGGCGCCAAGGAGTTTCATCTCATTCAGAACATGTCTGACACGGCTACGGCGCCTATTGATGTCCTTGTCATTTGTGGAACCAAGTATCCTGACTGGGACAAGTAAGTGAAATGCTACTTTGCAGAAACGCATGGCTAACATCCTTCTGCAGGGTCATGACTAAGGAGTTCCTCGCTAGAGACGGAATCATCGTCCCTCTTGCAGCCCCGGTTCACGGGCCCCTCAGCTTGCCGTTAGTTCAAACATCTACACAAACTTACCAATACTGACTGCCATATAGTGCAGGGGCAATGTTCTTCCAGGGCTACCATGTCCACTCAAGCCTCGTTGGATCGCGCAACATCCACGACGAGATGCTTGAGTTCTCTGGGCGCCATGGTGTAAAGCCTATGGTTCAGCTCTTCAAGCATGAGGGTGAATCAACCATCAAGGAGGTCTTTGAATTGGTTGAGCAGAACAAGATGAGATATAGGGCTGTTCTGGAGATGCCAAAGTAGACGTGGTCTCTGATAATAAGTTCTATTTAGCTACATAAAAAGATTCTCCACTCTACCATTTTGATTCATTAGTCTGCTTGCATCACGAACAACATCATTGCTTTCACCTTCTTCATATACCCCATTCATCGATGACCGACTTTAGCCATAATCTAGGAACGCTTTATAATATCTACATGGACGCTGTTTAGGCCGTTAATACTCAAGATAGCCAAATGAACACGGTTTTAGGTGTCTATAGCCGGTATCGTGACTGAGTACCCAACCTTCGGCATTCGGGGTCCAGTGTTCTGTCTCCCCAGCGCTAATGGACACTAAATTCGACCGGTCAGATCATCTCAGCAGCGCTCCAATGGGGTACGAGCCCTGTTATCTTAGGGCTGAGAGATCCCGACCAAGCTAGAATAACCCGACGTTTTGGGTACGAGAAACCCGACGTTTTACAAACATTACCAGGCTTGATGTAACGATAAAAGCTTGCCTAAAAGGTCTTAACTTTATTTACATTAGGCTCAGTCTACATGATCTGGACTCAGGAATATGCGGTCATGGCCTGATACTTACTGGAGTTTGATCGTTGTACGTAGCGCGGTGTAACAACGCCCGCAGTGCTGTCGTGGAGCGAAAGCGAGATGCCGGCGTCTTGAACACGAGAAGCCACATTTGACCGGCATGTCGCCATACCATACCTTACCCCAAAATCTGACGTGAGATTGTTGGCTTCTTTAGAGTTATTCTCTGCGTTAGGAAATAATATCGTGCATAGCAGTCCCAGTGTATATTAGTTCACGATGTCGACAGGATGGGATGAGAAGCATATCCATCAGTGTTGCAACATCAGAGAGTCTAGTAGATAAGAAGCCAGCTAATAATAGCCGCAAAATCTCCAGTATACTCAGCTGCAACGCAATGCCGGCGTCTATGCTGCACGCCGGCGTCTTGGTGGAGATTCGGATCAATCAGTCCGATCTGTAATCACTTAGTCAGTACCACTTCACCAAATGATTGGTCTAGCTCTCAGCTGAAAGCAGCGTCTGGTACTTTGAACTCTCAACGGGCCGCAACGCCGCAGAGACGAGTTCCCCAACATGATCTCTGGGCGAAATATATCTCCCATCGATCAGCTTCTCCAACGTGCCATGAACCCTTGCGTCATACCGTTTTGTCAGAGTATTCTTATTAAGCTATGAGTTCTTCTACCTCGGAAATGAATAGCATCTCTGTAATGCCGCTTGAGGTGGGAGACACGGGATCGGGACCCAAACGGGGAAGAAGACCACTCGAAGTACCGGAGGGTGGATCTGTGACCAATGTGAGTACGCCGTGACCTGACGTCTCGGGATGATTAGTGATGTGGCTTTTGAGTATTGAGTGGTCTTCTAACTGGTTGTTTTAGCGCCGAAGGATACAGAACCGCATGGCTCAGCGCGCATATCGACAGCGTAAGGAGTCTGCCATTGATGTCCTGAAGCAAAAGGTTGAAGAACTAGAGCGGTCAAAGGAGGATATGGGGAGGGAGTTTATTAACTTCACTTCTGTTATTCTTGAGCAAGATACTGTCAAGAATAATCCGCAGATCATTGAGCATATTAAGCAGACCACCATAAGTTTGCTCTCCAGCGCTCGAGAGGTAGATGAGAATGAGAGACCTGACGTCCAAGATGGGGAGCAGAGTGACCTTCTCAGCGATGTCCCTGTCGAAGTCTCGCCTGATGCCACACCACCACTCCCACAAACGCAGGCGTTCGACTTTCCAGTGATGGATGGCATGGACTACACCACCAACCCAATCGATCCCATGCTCTCCCAGCAACGGTCCAATTCCGATTCGACACCACACTCCTTCGATACAACCTCCTACTTCCAGCTTCCCACCACCCAAACGCCCTTCTACGACATGACCTACCAGCTCCCCGGATCAACGTGGGACTCTACCCTCCCGAACCCCCGGTCCTACGCAAGCCAAGAGCTAAACTTTGGCCGGAGGTACCACAGAGCCTCTCAGGAAGCTGCTTTCCTTCTAGCGTCTATGAGACATGCGCCTCCTGCGTGGTATCGTAAGGTTTTTGGCTTCTGCATGCATTTTGAGACGAGGGAGGAGATATGTAGTCGCATTGGAGAGACGCTGCGCAAGCCAAGGGAGGCTACGCTTAATAATTGGAAGTTTCCTTTTACTAATGTTGGCGGTGCTGGGACTTTCTTTCCGGAGCAAGGATATGGTGGTGGTGATATGCCGATTGGCAATAGATCACTGGAGCATGAGGCGTACAGACCATCTGAGATGTCAGGTTTCTCGATGGGTCCTTTTGGTCCGTCGGTCGAACAGATCAGAGATCTACGCTTGAACCCGCAACTACGCATCATTGATTCAGAGTACGACGGAGATTTCTTTGATTCAGATGAGATCGAGATCTGTCTCCGCGGCTACGGCGTTACTATTCCAGCGGGCAAAGACTTCGTCACCGCATATATCGACATGAGCATGTTTGAGCGAACATCAGATTCAGAGACGAGCTCTGGTCCCACCACGCCCCCTGATATGCCAGGTAACGGCAACTTCGTGGAGGAGGATCTAGAAAGTGACGAGCCCCCTTCGTTTTCATGCCCCGCTGGATTGATGGGAATGGCGATGGGAGCCATGCCGCCGCCACCGAAGGGTAAAGGGCCTGGAGAGCAGTGGAAGGAGCCTACTAAACGAGAGACAAAGGTCAAGATTGATGTTGAGCGGTTGATCATGTGTAAGTAATTGTCAATATTGAAGCAGTGAATGCTAACTGATCTCGACAGGTCTTGTCAACTCAACTGTTTGTCTCGGAAGAACACCCGCCGTTCGTCCTATGGACATTCGTAAGTCCTTGAAGATGTCCATCATCGAAGAAGACTAGCATTGGAATACATCCCTGGGATAATCAAGCGACTGTGAGTTTGTCATGAGATCAGTGGAAATAAGCAACACAAGAATGAGATCGATAGATAAAAGGAGAATGACAGCAATAGCTCAATAAATGTCTGTATATATCCAAGTGGCCTCCAGTACATCCCACCTAGCTTGGAACAGTAGACGGATACCGCAGGTGTACTAGCCCTCAAGGAATGTCTCGACATGCTTGACAAAGGTCGGGGCGTACTGGAAGAGAAAGCCGTGGCCGCTGTTGGGATAAAGAATGAGTTGACCATTCGGAACTTTCTGGTAGATGAGGTAGCTGTTTGGCGTGGGGATCATGTAATCGTTCTGTCGGTACAGAATTATCAGTATAGCACATTATTATGTCGATGGGGGAATTACTCACGCTTCCGTTCGCGACCAAGACCGGGATCTTGAGATCAGACAACCGCTCGTAAGCACCATCTTCTCCCTTGCTCTTGTCTGGACTCTCTGTAAAGTCATGACCCTGTGTGACCTGTGCCATTAGTCCCTTGCCACCATCTTTATAGCCACTGCTCAGCCAGAGGGAAGCATCTTCGCCACTCGTCTCTGCACTTCGCTCATGAATTCTCGACCACCAGGCCTCAGCAGCAGCATCGCCCTCAGCGTTCTTGGGAAAGAAGAGTGTCTTGAAAACATTGATGTCAACATCTTTGACACCGGCGACAGAACCAACATCTTTGTTCTGGGAGTAAACAAGATCAGGTCCGTAGCTGGTGCCTGTTCCCGCAAGGATCAACTTGCGAATTTTGACTTTGCTAGGATCCGCGTTGAGGGCTACCATCTGAGCGACATAGCCTCCGATGCTGAAGCCAAGAAGATCAATCTCTGCTTCGCCGATCAGTTCAACAAATTGTGTTATATCGGCGGCGGACTGTCGAATTGAAGTAGCGACGTCGCCGGTGCTGAGGCCAACACCAGCGTAATCGACCGTGATGATGCGGCTGTTCTTGGCGAGGGTGTTGACAATGAGAGGATCCCATTTATCCATAGTTCCGCGGAAGTGCGTCAATAGAACGAGCGGGATACCAGTCGCATCGCCGATTTGGCGATATGCGAACGTGACACCGTTGGGTGACTCGACATATTGTGTCTTGGCGGTTTGCTGAGTTGCCATTTTGATGGAGCTTGATAAGGTTGGAGATTAGGTTTATGGGGAAAATGGCACTTAATCAATCCTTGCAGCTGTCGTTTAAAAGGTTTATGTACTCATTTATCGAGTGTTGCTTGTGGTGTCACCAAGAATCGGAGTGCTTACTCACAGGAAGGACGAGTAATCAAGCCACCTTGGGTTTATGCCAGCGGATTAGTGATATGACACGAGCTGCACGCTTCTATTTACTAAAAAAATACAGACGCTAGAACAAAGGTCATTTCCGGCCACTAATCTTCATCTTTTGGCTTATGTCTGACTTAAGGTCTACTTAGTGGTGCGTAAGGGCTATGTAGAAAAGGAGGCACCCCAGTATCTGAGAGGGTTGCCGAACCCGTTCTGCTGGCTGTCCGAAGGCAATAAAACTAATCTAAGCTAGTCTAAACTGTACCTAAACGTTTTCGGTAGTTATTTAGATATTCTAATCCAACCCGCCCCTGTGATCGATGCCACAGACACGAAAACTGGACCGCGGTCTGGAATATAGTCATTTTGGTTAGACCGGGACTGATTTTACACCTGAGTCTAGAGCGTCCGAACGCATCTTCTGGTTGGCTGGACGTCGACGCTAGCGTATTTCCCCTCCTCATCTGGGCACCCGATTTCAATGATCTAATTCTCTCACCATCCAGTTCAACCATCATTAGCTAACATGGGCAATGCTATCAGCGCTTTGATTGAGTCCAGTCACGCAGACGACGAGAATGAGCGGAAGAAAAAGGAACAACTGGAGCTGCTGATGAAGCTCACGGATGCACGGCTTGACACCTTCCAACACGAGCTAGAACAGATGTTCCTGGACCGTGAGTCGGCAATGCATACCAGAGTTCCCGGAAGGAGAGCTTTGAGATTCGAGCGTCGTTTTGTTGTTGATGCTGAAAGTACCGTGCGTCTGCTACTCGATAGGCTTCTTTACCGAGATATGATAGCTAACCATGTGATTACAGCCCGGTAGAGGTGTTGAGGATGCTGTAGACGCCTTCTTTGGCACGTCGGATACTGGGACCAAAGGTGCCCTTAATGGTTTTAAATATGTGGTAAAGACTGGCCTGTCTACGATTCTCGGCGACTCCTCCGCTGGCGAAAGTTATGACAAGAAGTTCTTTATTTGCATAAAGCAGTATGTTAACTCAGTTCCTCTTTCACACAGACCCCAGGAAGCTGACATGGGTAATTTAGCAATGCAATCATTCGCGTTGACATGTATACATACAAGTATACCTTTGCTAACGAGGGAGTGATTGACGTGCACAAGAACATCCTGGCTTACATTCTGTGCATGTCTGTCGTGGATCATAGAGATGTGACCATTGATGAACTTGTCTATCTTGCTTCAGAATTTGCGGGTGATAACGGTCCGGGTCCTGAATTTACGGAGTACCTGGAGACGATCACGAGGACTTGGAACAAGCTTAGAGCTAGCGACCCTTTGCCTGTCAGTGGAAGGCCGGCTCTGGAGCTACCTGTGATGCCTGCCGCTCCACGTTAGTTATGATACTTCTGCCCCACGTGGTCATATTCTACACAAGGGTAGAATCTTAGTATAGTTTAGACTATATTCATTATACATTAGCTACTAAGTGTAGAGCCTGAGTATGATTTAGACTACATTTATTAGGCATTAGGTACTAACTTTAGAAGAGGTCAACAGTCCTGCTGTGTTATGCAGCTACACCATTGCGTGTGTGAGGCGCGTGATGTGAGCCGTAGGCTGTCGGGACTATCAACTCGCACCATTTTGCGAGTCGTCCCAGAATGTTGAAGAAGAAGTACTCGAATGGAGTCTTATTAGTTCACGCAGCCTCGTTTCGCAGCTTTAGCCTAAGGTTTTGCCCTGTGGCTTACTGTATTATGTAAACAATACATAAGAGGTACGTCTTCTGCATCTTGGTTTCTTACAACGAATCACAATATGTCAGGTGACATTTTATCAGGCAGCAACAGATTAGGCAGCAGTAAGTGGCGTAATAGTGAGGTAGCCAGGTGAGGAGGACTTTAGACGTCTCCTGACGGCTTTGGTCTATTTCTAACTAAAGCAACTAAGCTTCTCTGTTCATAAGCTGCTAGCCATTATTAGACCCAGTCTATCTTATTCTTCTCCACTCTTAAAGCATTCTATTGACCCTCCACCGTTACATTCGCCATGGATCCGTGGCGACCTAATCGGCCGGAAAAGCGGGATGGCTTTGGGGTCGCTATCGTTTGTGCTCTGACTCTCGAGGCCGACGCCGTCATCGCTCTCTTTGATCATCACTGGGAAGACGATGACTTTTCGTATGGCAAGGCTAGTGGGGACCCGAATGCCTATTCTATTGGTGTCATTGGGCAGCACAACGTGGTGTTGGCCCATCTACCTGGTACGGGCAAAGTTTCTGCAGGCAATATCGCTGGCTTTTGCCGCATGAGCTTTCCTAATATCAAGCTAGCTCTACTCGTGGGCATATGTGGCGGCGCTCCCTATGATAACAAAAGCAAAAGCCAGATATGTCTCGGCGACGTGGTCATCGGTACCGGTATTGTTCAGTATGACTTCGGTCGTCGGTTTCCGGACAAATTCGAGATCAAGGATAGTCTCAATGATATCCCTGGAAGGCCAAATCTTGAAATCAGAAATTTGTTATCAAAGCTGATGACAGCGAGGGAGAGTGAACGCTTGCAGACAGGAAGTTGGAACTATCTGAATGAGTTATCCCAGAACGCGAAGAGACAGACCGCTTTCCCAGGACGATCAAAAGATCTCCTTTTCCCAGTTCACTACCGCCACAAACACCGTTACTCCCTGACGTGTACGACATGTGCATCGTGCCACCACGAATCAGATGAAGTTTGCGACATGGCCCTCACCTCAAGCTGCGACCAGCTGGGATGCGATACGAGCCGGTGTTTATAAAGAGACAATCGGGAGGAAGATGAACTTCACCCACTTGTCCATTATGGTATATTCGCGACGGGGGATACTGTAATGAAGTCTGCAAAAGATCGTGATTATATCATAAAGCAGACGCAAGCTTTAGGGTTTTGCGGTAAGGTTAAGGTTTTAAAAGAGGCTTTAATCTCTAGGCTATAAAGGTAAAGGATATTAATAAATATA
>JAAOAR010000939.1:0-24483 GCA_013395995.1 Fusarium pseudoanthophilum | reverse complement strand
TTAGGCAACTTAGCATAAATTTATGATAAGTTTAGGATGCCTTTTTCTAAGTTTATTTTGATACCGCCTCTAAGTCTTCTTTCCTTCCCTAGCCAGCTTATTCGCCACCGTCTTCTATGGGAGGAGCTTTGCTTGACGGCATCAGCTAAGTTTTAAAACAACGCAAGTCCAAGTGGCTATTCACTCGGATCAAACATAAAAACGCTGCACGTTTTTTATACTTTGGCATACCTTCGCGTGACGACTGATCTCGCGACAAAGTTGTATTGTCAAGAACTTACATACTTTTCTCTTCATAAACTTTGTCCAGTCTTTCTCAAATGCCCTCGTTATGAAACTCAATAATTCGATCATCTTGTCTAAGCCATACAGTACTTTAGAGTGTTCAATGCTCGGTCAAGAACAGTCGACTCAGCTCTTTATGTTATGTTCTTCCCGTGCAGTAACCAGCCTTGGGTGCCTAAAACCTTTAAAGTTCTTGCATTACTTTTCATTAGAAGGGAGCTGGCATCGTGAAGGTTTCGTGCCTGTTGTGAAGTTTAAACTCTCAAAGAAGGAGCTTCTCCCAGCCAAACAGTATGTCTCTGAGGAACTAGCTTTCGCTTTTGCAAAGCTTCTCTTTACACAAAACCATCAACTTTTGTTTCTTGCTATAAATATCTCCTTAGTGTCTACTCTGTACGCATAGAAACTTGATCTTCTGTCCATCACGATTCTCCCAGCCACGACTCTTTAGTTCACCTTCTGCCTGAGCACAATCGTCACACTGTTTCAAACCACCATCAAAAATGTTGTACTCTAAGAATATGGACGACTCATCGGACGAGCCATCGGAACACTCTTGGTTCAAGCGCCCAGAGCTCTTCGTCCCTCAGTGGGTGATGGGATACGCCATAGAGACCCAACGCGTATCGCGCTGGTCTTGGATACAGCACGAACACCTCGAAACATGGCAGTACAAAAAGGACTCAAGCTTCCAAATCCTTTCTATCGACGTCGCAGACGTTGTAATGCATGATGATCAAGTGCATAGCTTCCAGATTGGCATCTCTATCCTTGATACTGAACGTCTTGGAGATGCGTTGGCCAAGCCTCCCAAACCCAATGTCAACCTAGCAGCCAGCGTCGTGCAGTCTCATCACTGGGTCGTCGGGGATGAAGAATACTCTCCCGAGTTCGAGGATATGTTCCGGTTCGGAAGAATGAAGTACGTTCCGATGGACGACTTCGAGGAAGAGATCACAGCTATCATCAAGAACAACGGTTTCTACCTCATCACCCATGGACGGGACGAAAGTCTCTCGTTCTTGAGAAGCTGCGGCGTGCGTTTCCACGCCATCAGAACTATCGACACTTCCCAGGCTGTGGAGGAAGTCTTCCATGTCCCGACTGGTAAAATGATAAGCAAGGGCGAGATGATTCAGAAAATCGGAGTCGCGTGCCATGACCCTTTCTTAGCTGGAAACTCGGCACACTTCACTCTCCGTATCCTTCTCAAGCTTATCAATGAAGATGTGGACCGACATCTTCATCGAGGTGGCGTCCCGATGGATCAGTGGTCGCTGCTTCTGCAGAGGATTGTGAAATCACCACCAAAGAAGCGAAAGTTGAGACCGAGGAGGTCATCTCCCCATACTTCAGAGCAGAGTTATAACTTCTCGATTGCTTCTTGTCTCTTGTCGTCTCTGGCTTTCACGCCACGGAGTAGTCAGCAGGGGCAGGGATACGTCGAGTCACAAGCCGATGTCAAAACTTTGGCTGAGGAATAGGCTATTTTATTTCATAGGGCACAACTTGTACAGAAGACTAGCATAATAAACTTTACTTCTCAAACATTTGTGAGCCTCTGTTCAGTGGAAGATCGGGCAAGGTTAATGTTCCCAAAACTAATCCTGTGCATCGCTCACGCTTCCACTCTGGGTGCCTGCATCTGACTTGGATGCCCCATCCACCTTTGCGACAATGACAGCCGAAGTGTAGTAAGCATCGATACCAGGCTCATTTCCGTACTATAAACTCATGTCAGTACCTCTTCTATTGGGGTGATATGCCTCGAACTGACCGCGATGAAAGCAACAGCAAGTTCTTTCGAAACATCCTCCCCAGGCGGGCCATTCAACCAAGTGACGTCTTCTCGAGGATAAAATTTCCTCCTGTCCGTTTGCCAGTCAGGTCCATACTGAGCATTGACTTCAGCTGGGTCAAGTCTATTGTCATAATCATGCCAGAAATAAACGGCAGGTCTCAGGGGGCGACCGATAGCTAGCTTATTGTCCAAGATGTCCTGCTCTGCCTCAGTGATTTGGGGCTCTGGCTGGTCTGGCTTATACCTCTGCCAGTTCTCTTTCTTCCATTCAATCCTCTCTGGTATCGACTCTTGCTCGTCGTGTCTGTATTCCTCATCGTCTACCAATGCAGCGACTTCGGCTGTACCGAGGATGCGTTTGAGGGCTTGGTAGACTACCATGTCGATGCCTTTGAGCGTGTGGTGAAGGTTGCTGGTGGATGATTTGGATGTATGAGGGTAAGCGTGGGTGCAAGAGAAGCCGACGAGACCTAGGCCCATTATCAGTATGTGAATAAATGGTAGCTTGAATGTGAGCCCACCTTCTTTCATGAGATGCTTGTTCTCAAGTAGTTTCTCAAGCGCATTGAAGAAATGAAGAGACTCTTGGTCCAGAGCCCGAAGATTATTTGACATCGAAGCTGGACCATAGTTGGTCCAAAAGAGATTGTAAGTCAATGTGACGCGATGCCCTTCAGTCACTTGCAGAACTTCATGCTCGCAGTCAGAAAAGAAAGCCGCCCACTGAATGGCCTCTGCGCTTTTCGGCGACCAGTCAAAAATAATCTCGCGACCGCCGTGCCTAACCGCAAGCTGCCCCCCTAGAATCCTGTAAGCGTCAGTGAATCAGAGTCACAGGCTTGTGCCTCATACCTTTGTGCTCAACAGGAAGACTGACGACAAGCGAGCCCATCTGGCGATCAGATCGTGGCGTGTCAACATGAGGCTTGAACTTGCCAGAAGGCCCCGAATACACCTAGAAAATCTCAGTAAGGGTGACTTTGTTCAATCGCAGAGGCTTACGTTGAGTTTGTAAAGCTCGGCCTTGACACCAAGACCTCGGGCATCAGCAACACTGGCTTGGGCTAGAGCCTGATTGATGGTATCGACGATGCCGTATTCGTAGGGGTTGAAGTTTGTACAGAAGTCTTCTGTATTCATCTTTCCAGCCTTTCTGTACTCTTCATCGAGGACCTCTTGGCTGCCGATGCCAAAGGTTGCCGGCTGACAATCGGCCAACAAGGTGTTGAAGGCATCTTGAGCGGCAGGGTCCTTGTCAAGGGGTAGCTTGAGAGTGTGACCACGCCCTAGCTTATCCCAACGGATTGTGATAGAGTTACCAGTCGGATTAGTAGAGTCACCACCATCATCAACGCTGCCTCCAATGGCAAAGATGTCTTTGCCCGCACGCTTGTCGAGGGCGGAGGATACATCAGAGAGGAGACCATCGAGGGAAGACGATTCCTCAATGGGCTGAGAGGTAGGTGCGGAAGACTCCATATTTCTGTCTGATTTGAAGATGGTTTAAGATTCGATGCTAAAACCTGATGTGACGATGTGAAGCTGGGAGTATTGCTTGAGGAGTGTAGGACCGTCTTTATACCATAGCTCAACTCTTGAAATCTAGCAACTTTACTTATAAATTAGAATTGGAAAACGTATACCATCATTGTTAAAATTCACGGTGATACTCACGCAAAGTCTCAATGTTGGTGCAACAACAATGATGATCTGAGCAAGCCCTGGTTAGGGGAGGAAAGAAAACACAGGACCTTGATCCTAAGTGACAAAAAGACTTGGGTACTTTAGTATAAGTTAAGGATAAGTTTAGTCCAGAGTTAGGATGCCTTTTGCTAAATTTACTTCAACACCTTGTACGCCGTATTAAAGTCCGGTGTTTTCTTGCTCTCTGCTGCCTGGTTCCTTGAGGTCACCACAACCGAGACAGCACCAATAAGCCAGCGATGCTGCCTAAAGATGCCTGGAAATTTCTCAACATAATCTCCGCAAAGGAGAAACTGAATGGTCAAGGTTCCGCAAATGCAATTTTCTGTGTCGCCTGAGGCAGTGAGGGCGTTCACGCTGGCACTTTATGCTTCCTATTGAAGACATGTTGGTAGGTCATAGCGATACCGGTATGGCGAAGTATCGTTGGCGCCGATGAACTACCTACATGATACTCAGAAAAGACGACGCGATATGGCTCAAATATCTAAATGCACAAACACATGAAGCGGGTGAGGTCTTCTGTTGAAGTGTTGTAGGTTCATGGTGCAATCCATCTCCCGATAAACCCAAATCGGAAGGCGGTCAGACATTCTGCCATAATTTGCTCATCGGCTCACATCTCAGGATCCCGCAAGCTTCTCGTCCGATATAGCTTCAATCACCATCAAAGACCCACCACAAAGCCCCGACGACACACTCACCTCTCCCCGAACTCCCTCAGGCCCTCTGTCTACGATACCTACGACTCCGAGCCTCGCACGCTCGTCCCATGGCCGCAATGGCCGTCCAGAACCCCCCGGTGCCAGAGGAGAAGCTCGGAGTCCCCTCTCGCAACCCTCTACCTCTCTCCGCATCACAAGAAGCACAAGTCCGAGACATATTCTACCAAAAAGTCCGAAAAGAATGCGCCGACGAGATCAAAGGCACGTCCCCCTCCGCCACGATCCCACCCACCTTCACCCCCAAACTGCAACTTCAACTTCAACATCAGGCCACTAACAACCCCCAGCATTCGCCGCATGCGCCCTCGGCCGCACATTCACCGTCTCCTTCGCCTGCCGCGCCGAACACCGCTCCATGAACAGCTGCATGAAGCTGCACGCCACACAATCCGCACACGACGAGGCACGCGAGGAGTGGTTCGCCCTACGAATAGAGCGCCAGCGCGAACGCGAGCGGAAAGCCAGAGTCGCACAGGCCCAGGAGGAGTTCATGCGGGAGTGGTGGGGATTGCCCGAGCACGTGCGGCTGTCGAGGCAGAAGGAGATGGAGCAGAGGGGGGAGAGGATACATGGACTTACGGCGAAGGATAGGCCGAGGGGCGAGGGACAATGATAATGAATTGTTGCATCTGTGGCGTTTTGGGGTATTACGTTGGGGGGAAATGTAAGAATAAAAGGTGATATGATGTGAGGATAGGCAAGACAGTGTACCACTATGATCAGGATCAATGCCGAGATGGCATGGAAGAGTCAGTTCAACTCGATAAGCATATGCAACCGCTGAGTCCAACAGGGTGAGGACCAACGCCGAGAATGTTTAAGAGCATGCATCGATGCTTGTCAACTGATACCCAAACAGCCTCATGCCCAAGATCGTCATAGAGACTACTCAACCCAGCCGACACATTGTGACAATTGCCGCCAGGTGTGCTTATCAAACATTCATCAGCATCTGTTTCTCGCTCAAACACAAACAGAGTCTTCAGTGGTGGAATCGGCAGTTCATGTATGTAACTGTAACAAAGGGTTGCGTGCATCAAGCGGTGAACCTCGATGTTTCAAGGCCACAGACGGTCAAACGGAAATAAGGCCTGTATCCTAGAGAATAAAAGACCTGGGTAAGTGTAGTATATCTTGGTAAGCCTTTAGACCAGGTTATTTTGGCCATGTCCCTCTCCATGTCCTCAGCCCTTCCACTATTCCCAGATCCATGATCCCTCACATCATCTTCATAGGCTCAATCGCTCCTCAGCTCATTACCGACTTATACTCCCCGCACAATATCACACAAATCACCCGCGCAGAGACCAGTAGAAACACTCCCCGTCCAACCCAAATCTTTTCGCCCCGACCAATAGCGCTGCAGTTTCCCCTCTCGAGAGTCGCGCCTCCAGGGCGCTTAGGTCCCTGCTGCAGTGTGACATCCCCGCCAATTGGTCCATCTGCACGATGCTATTTTTAACCCGTGTTAGTCCCAAGATGCGAGCGCTTAAAAAGTGCGACGGATGGGAGAATATAATATCAACCAACATTGCTTTCCATTCTGGGGAATTCTCAAGCTTGTTCTTCTGTTTTATGTGGAAACATATTACGTGACAATTTTGTTTTGATCATGAAGCGATAGCAGCATAATCGGCATTCTCATCGTCTTGCTAGCCTAGACACTCTCTATTGATACCCCTGCTCTTCTGGGAAGAAAGTATACACTGTTTGATACAGAAGAATGTCGACTCCAACCCCAGGCGGGTTCTCTCTATTCCCGAGTCCCAACTCATCGAAACCACCGCCTGTATCACGGAACCAAACGCCAAAACCTCGCCGCTCTGAATCTCGTGAGAGGAGAGCTCCGACGCCCAGTGACAGACGAGCATCTACACCCAGTGATCGACGGGCCGCAACACCACAGGCCATGTCTCCAGAACCAAGACCGGCATCGCCGAGACAGACTCCCCAGAATAGAGCTCACACACCTATTGAATTCGAGCCCGTGCAGAGTGAACCGCCCAAGCCTGTAAAGGTTCAGCGACCTAGACCGACGGTTCAAATCCCTGGACGTTCTGATACTGGCTTTGCGCAGGGCAACACCCTTGTTAGAAGTAGTAGTGATCGATCACGAAGTTCAATCGCAAAACCACCTTTGGGGGGTGAAGCTCCTGCGCAGCCTTTACGGTCTATCTTCCCGGCTTATAACCCAGAAGTACCACTCGGGCAACAGAACTATGTCCCCACAGAGATCCAACCAACTCAGATGCCACGAGCTGTCATAAGCCGTCAGACATACCACGAAACACCCTCCGGCTCAGCCCCCCGAAACCCCGTCAGAAGCCCAGTCATAAGTCCCATGAGCGTTCAATCAGCGCAATCATCATGGCCGCATCGCAATGTCCAACAACAAGAGCCACCGCTGATTCCAACGGTTAGTTCGAATGAACAGCTCAAGAACTACTGGAAAGTCGCAAACGGATGGCAAGCTTCACCGTCAGAGGGAAGAGTGTACTGCATGAAACTAGCGCAAGAGAAAGACGCACCAGTGTATAGTCTCTCATCAGCATCACAGCCCTTCTACAACCTCCGTATAGATCCAACGTCTGCTTCGGCATACGTTACTCTCACACGACATGACCCCAACAAGCCTTACAAAGCGCCCAAGCCTGAAGCTAGTTCTTCAGCGAGCAGTATCATCAGCGGTGTTGTCGGGCACAACAGTAATTCCTCTGGTACTAAAATCACCGATACAAAACACTGGCAAGAAGCGCTCACTACAACCCTCGAAGAAGAATCCCGCCGTCATCCTCCAAACGATGGCCTCGTTGCTCTTCTGATGCCAACGCCCGCTACAAAAATGGCCATCGAGCGCGCTCAAGATCCTCAGTCCGTCATGCTAGCAGAGCGCGAATGCGCCCGTCTCGTCTGGGACGAAGACAGCTCCCACCACTTCCTCGTACACCCCTCCCTCGCAACACCATTCTGCGTAACTATCGAGCGCTCACCATCTTGGTCGCGCGTAGAATATACCCTCGAGCATAATGAATCACCACAGCATCTCGCCAAGCTCACGCGCGATGGCACAGGCGGCGGGTGGCTCGAGATCGACACTGGCATCGCCGCAAAGATAGAGTCCTACTTCATAGTCGACGTCGCAGTCACAGCGCTTATGCTCGTCGCATCAGCGGATGAGAAGAATACTCCTGCGATGGAAGTCTTTGAACCACCGCCTCCTCTCATCCTCACAGCCAAACAGGAAAAACGCCTGAGCAGAATCGGCAAACGCGATGAGCGAAAGAAGCGCCACATGGAGTCGTTCGAGATTGACGTTGAAAGCCAAGACGAGAGTCTGGGTAAAAGCAAGCCGCGCGAAAAGGAAGATAAACTTCCCTTTTTGATTCGCGTCATCGTCAAGATTGTCAAGGGCCTTTTTGCGTGCTTCATCTGGATATTGACGATAAGCTTCAAGTGCGTCGGTTTCGCATTCAAGGGCTGTTACAAGTGTATAGGATCAAAGTATTAATGAAGACACGGACATGGACATGGGAACGGACATTTATTTTAATTCGATCGCGGCCAGTTCATTTTTCTTTTCTGTATCATAAACCCATGGTGTTTTTGAAGGGTATCTATTAGCTAGCGAGCCGTAACGAACTGAACACGAATGACAAAGCAGGGCCCAAATGAATACTGATTCTGTTGATGATGATTTATCGCTTCCGTGTCCGCACCATGATCTTCTTTCCTTTGCGTGTCGTTCCTCCCGACGTCGCTGTCTTGGCCATCTTTGCGCGCTGGATCTCTAGTTCACCCTCTGCATCTGTCAAAGCCTTGAGCTTCTTTCGTGCATTCTCCAATTGACGACGGAGGCGGCGGAGGGCCTTTGCGCGCTCGAAATCTTCCTCCTTCTTCTTATCATCGTCGGTCTTGTCGCCGTCATCTTCGTCCTCGAGATCTAGTATTGTTTCCTCGCGCTGCTCTTCGTCGTCCATGAATACAATCTTTCGGGGCTCTTTGGGTCTTGACGGGGCGGTCGCAAAGTCGAATTCCGAGTCGCTGCCTGCGTCTTCGTCGTCCTCATCCTCGTCAAGCTTGTCGAAACCTCGTGTCAGAACAACCTGCTCTTCCAGTCTCGCGACCTCCTTCGCAACAACCTGTCGCATCGTTCGAATGTATCCGATATCCTGCGTCTTCAAAAGCCGCACGGTCTCAACATCCATCGCCTTGTTTCCCCGATCGCCCTCCACCGTTCCGCTCCATCGCTTGCCATCCTGGATCCTGGAGCCCGGTCCCTTTCGGGACATCATACCAAAGTAGAATTCATCCTCGTTTCGCTCGGCCGCCTTTTCTTTGAGGTTCTTGAGCTGCGCCTTCTTCTTGTTGAAGTCCTTGGCTCGAAGCGAGTAATCCTGCAATCGTCAAAAGCTGCTCCGGTGGGGGGGTATTGGGAGGTCTACAAACCTTGTGCTTCTCGAGAAGACCGAGTCTTCGACGTTCTAGGGGCTGCGCACGCTCTCTATGAGGGCGTCGCGCCACGGCATTTCGCATAGACGACATTTTGACTGGTTGTGTTGTGTGTATGACGAGATGCAAAAGAATTAATCGTCGGCGCTTGTCAGAGCTGGAAGGTTGGCAGAATCTTTTGAGAATTTTTGGCGGTGAGGCAATTGTGGCACCAGCACCGCCACAAATGATGTTCAGTTAACCTTAACATCATCGGAAGCTAGATTCACATCCGGTAAAAGCACCAACCTCAAAATCGTCTGGTCCAGTCTTGGCGATGCAATACCAAGCTTTTTCTCATCTAAATCATCCGTGGCATCATGAAATGTTCCTTAGCTGGAGGCTAATCAGGGGGTTTCAGCCCGTCAGCAGCTTTGACTTTTAGCTTAGGTTTTGGCTTTCAGGGCATGCACCCCTGAAAATCGCCCTTTTCTCAGTAAGTGATACGAGAGAAACAGGCCGTGCATATCCCTTCCTCCACCTGATATGTCATACCTTGACACTAAAGACGGTAAAAGTGACTGCGCATCTCGCGTCTGCAGATTATGTTTTATTCTTAGAAGCTGAAGCTTGCGTGTCAGCATGTGGGGGGGAACTTGTCTCGAATCCTTGTTCCCGATCCCTTTAGTTGGTATAAGATCTTGGCTGACCCCAACTGTTCTTACCTGTTCATCTTTCTCACGGTCGGCATTGAGTTCAGGTAGTATTCTCATGCCCTCTGCTTTTCCAATGGTGACTTAATTGACACCGCATCATTCCTTACTTTTTCCTATTTCTTTATTTTTTGAGTGCTGTACTTCATCAAAATGGGCGTCGGTCTGCCATTCACCCCGTCCAGGGCATTATTATCGCTCTTCATCGCATTGCTTGTATTCTACTGCCTTTTCAGCGAAATATCAGGCCCAAGCATTCAATTCATCCCCAGCAGCTATGACTGGAGTAAACACACCCTGCGGTATCCATTGACCATCAGCAGCATGGCCAAGCCCCCGCGAGGATCACCAGTCAATTTACCGCGTATCCAGCACGACTTTTCCAATCCCGAATTGAGAAAGCGGGAGCTGGAGACCGCGGACCAGAGACGGAAAGACATCAAGCAAGCGTTTGAAAAGACCTGGAGGTCTTATGAGAAGTATGCTTGGGGAAGTGATGAATTGAAGCCTTTGAGCTTGGAGGGTCGTGATACTTTTGGTGGGTGGGCTGCGACCATCTGCGACAATCTCGACACGTTGTGGATCATGGGCATGAAACGTGAGTTCTACAGAGCTGTTGACTTTGTGACTCGCATGGATTGGGATATTCCGACCGCCGATGGATTCAACGTTTTCGAGACTACGATTCGACATCTTGGAGGTTTACTTTCGGCTTATGAGCTCAGTGGAGAGAGCGCCTTGCTGGCCAAGGCGATTGAGCTGGGAGATCTTTTATACGGCACTTTCGACAACCCGGAGCATATGCCACCGCACACGATCAGATTCAAGACTCTTAAAGAAGGGACGGGGCATCCTGAACCGCGACAGAGCGCTGCTAGTTTGGGTAGTATGAGCATGGAGTTCACTCGTTTGTCGCAACAGACCGGTAACCCGAAGTACTACGACGCCATCGACTACATCACCAAAGCATTTGAGCGAACGCAAAACGAGACTGCCATTCCAGGATTATGGCCTCTTCAGATCAATGCTGAGGATGGCTTCAAGGTTACCGATGACACGTTTGGCATGGGCGCTAACGGCGACTCGCTGTACGAGTATCTCATCAAGGAATACGTCCTCTTACAGGGTCTTGAACCGAAGTATGGGAAGATGTACCTCACTGCTGCCGATGCCGGCATCAAACACTTGATGTTCCGACCGATGCTCCCCGATCAAGATGATGTTCTCATGCTGGGCGAAGCATCATTCCCCCCTCGAGTCAAGGAGTCGCGATTGAGTACGGGCGTGGAGCATTTGACCTGCTTCGCGGGAGGCATGTATGCCCTCGGCGGCAGAGCTCTTGGACGAGATGACCACGTCGTCATCGGTGAGAAACTTGCCCGTGGCTGCGCAAAAGCCTACGCTGCGTATCCTTCCGGTCTCATGCCAGAAATCGTGCAAGTCGAACGCTGTCCAACCCTCGAGCCCTGCGCCTTCGAACCAAATTACAAGAAAGAGCCTCTCGGTTTCCGCGCTAGAGAAGCATCTTACCTCCTCCGACCCGAGACCATCGAGTCCATTTTCTACTTGTATCGTATCACCGGTAAAGAAGATCTCCGGGACATTGCATGGAACATGTGGACTGCGATCCGCGCAGCTACTGAGACGGAAAACGCGTTTGCGGCGGTGGAGGATGTTGGTGCGGAAGAGATCAAGCACAAGGATTACATGGAGAGCTTTTGGATGGCGGAGACGCTGAAGTACTTTTATCTGATCTTTGAGGATGAGGAGGTCATTAGTTTGGATGAGTGGGTGTTCAACACTGAGGCTCACCCATTGAGACGCATGGCGAACTAATTGTGAAGCAAGTCAGAGGCAAAAGCTAAGCAATATACACACTTGGCTGTCCAATAGAGACTAAGTAATAGCATTCGAAACCCCAATATCATCTAGTCTATCCCGTCAAACCCGTCCAGTCTATCTTACCAACCCCATCCCTGTCAGCGCGTAACGGTTCCTTGCTCATTGCAGGGACCAGGAGGGCCTCAAAACAAGCATACAAAGCCCGGACTTGGTTTGTTTCCTACTCAACAAAAATTCACGCTTGACCAACAGAGAAAGTAAGTGGATATCATAATTTCGGGACACGACTCGCGTTCTTGTCGTGCTTCTGACTGGCCGGTGAGTTTGCACGCTCTGGTGACCAGACTTCGACGTGTCTCGGCTCCATTAACCAGGCACATAGCATTGGCGATGCTGCGCTTGGCTGTCAGCAAAATTACTGGGACAGCCCTACCGACGGGTAGACTCACCCCGCTTGTTCGATTTCTCGTGCCTAGAACCCGGCTTCGCAATTTGGGTGATCTGCGATAACATTTTAAGGGGAAATAACGCGGGTTGATGAACAGTGAGATACAGTTGAGCAATGGCCTGCAATATTATGTTCCGATCTTGAGTCAAGGCACTTAGGGCTTAGAGGGACTCTAAATACTATCGATGTTCCTGGGATCATTGACGCCGTTCCATCGCAATGCAATCAATGGTTGATCAATGATTGATCAATGATTGATCAGTGATTGATCAGTGATCAATTTGTGATAACCATACGACCTACTAACTATGCATTGACCGACAACGGTTGAGTTTTGCTTTTTAACGTCATGACATGAAGGGCTCGAGTCAACTGGCTCGGTCGGCCTTCCGCCTTGATGGGCTGGGATAGCCAAGGAGGTCCAAAAACCCGAATTCGACAGCCAATAAGATCACCAGTCGTCTGGCTAGGGGTAGGGGCTAAGAGCCGGCCGGGAACTATAATAGTTAGATCTTACTTCTTTTACATGGTTCAACCCAGATTCTTCCTGGGGGGAGATTGTTCTGGACGAGACTCCATGATGAGCCCAAGGATGAGCCCAGTGAGCCGAGTGAGCCCAGTGGGCGAATAAGTGGGTGTAGCAAGAAAGGAGCAAGTAGATAAAGTAAGGCATCTGGCGAACCATTATGTTGTCCTGGCACCTCCTTTCCTCTCCTCTTCTTGACAACACAAATCCTTTGTCCTTGGTCCCCACTAGGATGATGAACGACGCTCTTGTGGAGGTTGACGGACTCTTTGCTGGTCTCATCTACCTCGACGCAACCGACCCCCCACTCCTCAAGAGAACTTCGAAGAATCGGTCCCAAAACAGTCTTGCTGCTAAGCTAGACTTTATCTACAACACTAGCGAAACGCGCTCGGAGTGCGACAAGTCGAACGCACCATCTTCAACGATCGATGAGGGTGTCTTAGCCCGAGACGCCGCATGGTCCTCTATTCGAACAATCCGAGGGGGAATTCAGATTCTCTGGGACCATTTTGTCGATGTCTCTCGGGCTCTGAATACGCCGACAATTGATAGCCTACGCAAGAGCTACGATGGTGCTCAAGGTCTTTGTTATGAAGGAGTGTTTGCTTTCCGCCATACCGTCGTTGGCCAGAGACATGACGACTTGGTCGCGATATTTGCGTTTTGTAGCTTGTCCTATGTGATTGCCCAGCTTTTGTGTTCTCGCAAAAGAGCCAAGCAGAGCGATATCCCAGCTGGTCTGCGATCATGGCGTGATGCAATCAAGGAAGAGGACGAGCGACAGGCCTTCGATGCTCTGGCCGTACAGATGTGGCCAGAAGCCATTAATACTATTCATTTCCAGCCATTGGCGCGATCTGCGAGTACTCATGGCCACAGTGGGAGCGCGTCTCCTGTGTCTTCTATCCCCTACCAAAGCGCGATACCACCACTTGCTCCTGATTTTAGCAGCGCGCAGCCATTTGATGGCGGCCAGCAAGGCCAAGAACTTTCCAATATCATGGGGAAAGGCTTCATCCCGCTTCAGTATGCATGGCAAGATAACGAGCAAGTCAATAACGGAGTGGCAAACACTTCCGCAGCCGTCAGCCAGTATACTCCGAGCTTGACGGACCTACTCAATGATGCCTTTCCCTTGCATGCACCAAGCAACGAGCCATACCCTGACTATCGGGCCTGGTCAGACTCGGGCTCCATTCTATCGCAGACCTTCGACATGACGGAACCGCGGAACTGGACAGCATTCAGAGACCCAACAGGTCAATCAGCCGGCTATAACAAGGTCATCACCGATTACGCCCAGGAATTGAGCCATACAGCCCTGCCGGGAATAACATCTTGCGCCAACGCCCTAAAAGAGACACCTACATTCATGGTTGTCAGAGAGTATATCCGCGACAACTGTAACTTTTGGCACCGGCTTGCCGGCTCCGGTATAGTGTCAAAGGACCACAAATCGCGTCGCTTATGGCAGAATAAAACGCCAGCTTGGATGGAGTGCAAACAGACATCAGCATATATCCAAAAACTGCGAGCTGTAGAGCACACACGCGAACCAGAGTTGCCTGGTATTGTCGCTGTTGCTGAAGCTTACATCAGATGGGGGTTTCTTCAAAGTGTCGAAGATACAAAGCTCTATATGGCAAAACTGGGAGACGTAAGTGAGCTTCATATGGAAAACAAGACAGCGAAGCTGATTTGACCGGCCATAGTTGCTATTCGACGCTGAAACAGACCGTGAGGATTTCCGCGAATGGATTGAGGGCTTTTCGGGTGACAATGAGTACATCGGCCTACCAGCCTAGACGATGAGTGACTGGCTGACAATTCTCTAGGAAACGATTTAAGTGTCCACACTGCCCTCACAGGACCAACCATTCAAGCAACCTGAAAAGACACATAGGGAACAAACATAAGAATGTTGAACATGGAAAAGCGAAGCAGCAGATCCAGGCTCCAAGACCGTAAAAGTGCGAAGATAACATCACGAAGCCAACAGGAATGGTGAGCTCGAGATAAGACTTGACAGACAAGGCTACAAATGACTACAGTGACGGGCAAACAGTGGCCCAAGAACTCAATAGAATGAGTTTAGATGTGTATATTGATGGTTTAATGGGTTAAAAACGGAGGATACTTGTTTGGAGTGGTAGGAAAACCTGGCATATAGACGATTGGGATTTAATTAAATACATTCATAATAGATCTGCATTGAAGCATGACCCCGCCGAGTAAACATCACCGTGCAACTTCCATCAACCCAGGCCTACCAAGATCTACTAGTCTGCGCCTCTGCCGACTGACCCGACTGACATGTCTAGTGAGAGTTTCACCCATGAACAAGGCTGACATCGGACCCTTGTTTTCCGCCCCCTGATAATCGCGTCGTGATCCTTGCAATGGTTCGTCTTGGTCACATTTGGGACGGTTCGGCCGCTCGAGTCCTTGCGGGTTGCATCTGCACATGCACAGACGACCAAACCAAGGCTCTACTCATTTTGACTGTCTGCTATTAGCGATAGTTTTCAAGACTGTCAATGATCGCTACGGTCTCCCGATGCACCTGGGACTTCCAGCAGTATATAAAAACCAGTTGTCCACAAGAACAGAGTACGCAGCCCGTGAAACTCCACTTATACTCCGTTATTCCTCAAGCTCGATGCGACAACACAATTGCATTGTGGCGCCGAAGTTGGCCATTGGCTGTCGCAACTTCAGAGGTTCAGGTGAGTGGCTCGGCCGAGTCCCCGTTGGTTGTGTTGTCGCCTGCAAGGATGACCAGGGCTACGCTGTTTCGACTCGGCCAGCCAGGTTTGAAGCACAACTGACGTTGTCCCTTTCCGATAATGTAAGCGAACCCCCTCATTGACACTCGATTGGCAGTGCTCGCTTACCGTTGTGGTGAGTTTAAGGCTGAGAACCAGTTTCTTGAGGCATGGTAGAAGGTAGTGGGGGATTGTTTCCGAATGCCAATGTATTGTTCAATGAAGCGATTGGAGAACCACCATTCTGTCTGCTCTTAACAATATACTTATGTCATGGTTAAGAGCTCAATTCACTCATCATCAATTGCAGGTTGCTCAGTCGCTCGATGCCCTCATCATCACCAACACTCATGAGCAGCTCACAAACAGTACTTGAGCAATCCTCCAGGATTTCCCTGCTCAATTGCAAATTGCGCTCACAAAAACCCATCATCCTTACCATGAACAACTCCTCCTGCTCACATACTTTGTTGCGCAGACGAGCGACTTCGATAGGTGGTGGCATCTCATCATCCTGGTTGGCTGCTCGTTCAGCTCATCTATCACTCGTGATCAGTACGAGCCATGAGAAACTGACGTGGCTCATACACGTTGGCTCGAGATCTTGCTTCGCTGGCCCTCCCTGGCTCAATCCAGCGAGTAATTGCTTTTGGGCAATGCAATGAGCAAGCCACACTCACTCATTATGGTTAGAATGAACATGCAACGAGCTGTTCTAGCTCGCCGATCCCATATCAAGTGTTGAACCGTTCGGGCCGTGCTCCCGTCATGGAGAGCCGCATGGTTCCATATAGGCTGGGGAGGAGGAGCACCAGGCCTCACATAAACTCGAGCGTCGGGCGAACCATTTTCGCCCTTCTTCTTCAACCCAGTTGCCTCTTACACTTTCGCAAGCTCAGCCCCATTCTCACCAGCCAGTGACAAACCTTGCGGAGATGCCTTATCTCAGTCAGTACAGCCCCATTTACTCATGCCCCGGCGCCAGGAGCATAAGAGCAGCTAAACGCCTCGGAAACACACTCGTAAAGGTCGACGGTGTTTCTGCCTTCACGCACCTGAATAAAACCGAACCTGTTTCGAGAGCCAGGCGCTCAAGTAGCCGTCAGGATGACATTCTACTTCGGCTGGACTCATTGTGCAATGCGCCTCCAGCCAACAGTGCACCACACTCACAGCCTGATTTCACCGACCCCAGAAATCAGGCTCGGGATAACTCCTGGGCCTCCATCCGAACTGTTAGAGAGGGAACTCAAATTCTCTGGGAACATTTTCTCGATGTTTCTTGCAATGTCAAACTTCCCGCTATCAACAACATCCGTCCTGAACAACCACGTTTAAGGATATCGCTAAGCAGGACACCTCCAAAGATTAGTCTCCGGTTCAGGTGGGGATACGCGGATCGAGTGTCTTGGAGACCTTGGTAGATATCGCATGGCCATCGAGGAGGATGTTATCAGAGACCAATTCAGGTCCAGTACAAACCCCCGACCCCGACATCAGTGCAATCCAGGGTGTCGTACGCGATGCCGTCACCCAACGCTGGCAGCTCAATCGCCGCCAGCTCTGCCCACGACTCGCACAGCCAACCGCCATCGAGCACGCCGATTGATGGCATTCTAGTGACACTGCAACAAACACCTATGTTTGCAGCTGCACTGGAGTATATGTGAGAACATGGGGTCTTCTGGTTCAAGCTTGCCGGCTGCCGACTGGTGTGAAATGACCTCCGGTCATGTCTTTTTGCTTGGAGCCAAGAGCGACCCAGAAAGAGGAAGCAGATAGAGGGCAGCCCCTTTGTCAGAAAAGTACACGATGGACCTACCAGCTCGTGGAACAGTCTCCGTCGTGGAAGCATTCTTCGATCAGGGCTTGTTGCAAAGCATCGAGCACATCAAAAGCTACATGGAACGTGTCGCTAGTGTGAGTCTCTTATTGCGACGAATGAGGTCTCTGAGAACTGAGTTAACATGTATATTTTCAGCCGTTGCTAAGCGACAGTGTAAGAGTTTCGCGACTGGGTCCAAGGCGTTCAGGAGAATCCAAAGCCTTCGACATCAACTCCCATGCCAACTGCTAAGCTGTATGTCTCTAAATTACAATTTTCTCTTTCATCTGTAGTATATACTGACTCCCGTCCAGAAAACACTTGTCTTGCACCAAATGCGAAAACTCAAACGACCGTTGGTATAGCATGTTAAACCTGGCATGGCAAAAGTACCATGGAAAGACGTCATGGTATACATTCAAGGAATCACCAAGCCTCATAAGAAGAAGAGCAGGAATTTTGAAGATGCTTTATGCTATTACTCGACTGCTAGTGAGAGAGGCGAAAGAAGCGTTAGGATTGTTCATCTCTAGAATGGTGACTTTGAGACTGCAACGTCTGCGAACTCTTGGGAGACGGAAGCCTCAGATTTTCGAATGACGAGTTCTTTAAGCCTCGAAGATTATTAGTTTTCGTAGAGAAATCTTTATCATATTACATCAAAGAGATTTGCTACATGTCAGTTCACTCGTCGGATAAAATGACATGCAAATTCGTCGTCCCTAATCGAGGTATCATCTCGTGATGCCAGCTCCACGGCCTTGCTTCTGCAGAACTTCAAATTGTAAAACAAAGTATCCCACGTCTAAGGTAGCAACGACGTCAGTTGAGCTTGCCTGCGTCACTGGACCGCTTAGGCGCCGTGGAGGGGCTTTCCTGAAGAGACCACCATGTCCCTAATATGGATGTGCCAGCGTTGGATTTGAACGTCTGATATCAAGTGATGATATGCTGTGTAGCCCCAGTTCGACTGGCGACGAGACTAGCCTAAGGAAGTTCCTTTGTGTCGATCACCAGCAAGTTCAGATTATATGTTCCTTGTGCGACAGCCTCTCCCGCCCCGGTCCCGCGGTGATCTACATCCGCAGATCGCAGGGCGACCCGGGGACTGGGTGATCAACGTCTGCGGAAAGGAGTCAAGTGTGGTAAAGATCTACGTTTTTTCAAGGCGTTCAATATGACAAGGAAATCCAGAAATTATCATGATTGGCCCCAAGTGCCATGCACGCTTTAACACACGCCACCACACTGACCCCATACTGAGGCTGATCTTTCTTCCACGAGAATGCATGCAGGTGTCACTGCAGAAAGTGCTCTACGTAAAGAGCAATGAGACGAAGGGACAACAGAATAATATATATATGTATATACTCAAGACACTGTTAATTTCTGTAGCAAAATCGCTTTTGTTGTTTATTGAGAGTTCTCTATGCCTACTACCACATCCTATTACCACGCATAAGGGCATCCATTGCATAGTACCTTGGTCATGGATCATAGCTTAACAATTTTGACTGAGACGGGACCCATGCATCTTCACAACGTTGATACACGACTATGGGATTTATCGTTCCAAGCAACTACTGCTGTCCAAATGGGTCAGTCATTGATGGTCAATCCTCTCTCTCTCTCAAACTCCCCATCGCAGCATATCACTCCCCCCCAGTCATGGGCCCAGCAGACTCTCGGTGTCACTGAATCGCCAAATGAACACGCCAACCTGCATAGCGATGGCATTGCCTCAGTATCAGAAAGAGGACCCTCCGTTTTGTCGTCTCTAATGTCACCAGAGCAAGGTGTCTCCAAGGACCATGACAGCAAAAGGTGTGTCACTCAAAGCTGGCTCCATGCCGGGTTCTAATACTGGGACTGTAGAGTCTTCTTATGCCCCAAGTGTCGCTCTTATACCAGCAATCGTTCATACAACATGAGGCGGCACCAGAGAGCATGCCAAAAGAAAGCCAAAACTGGTATCACGAGGGGCAAAGACCACAGGCATTGAACTTGACATTTCGGTGAAGGACAGGGTGTGGTTGAAGTTTCAACGACGGGCTTACCAGGAAACACAGGACTGGGAGAGAATAGGGCCAGAGTAGAGTATTGGAGCTATTGTGAAGTGACTAAATACTTGTGGCGGTTTGAATGTAATTAGCATGGAGTCGGGTTGACTACGGTGGGAAAACTGGCAATGTCAGGGTATAGTATAGATAAGGGACAGGTTCTTAAATACTAGCATTATATTGGAGAGTAACTCGCGAATATCGATGCAGCGACGTAAAAAGACCCCGTGTTGTGTCTTCACAACGCAGCTGACCCTTTCCTCAGTTACAGGGTCGGCGACTACTCTCTGTCAAGTGATTCATAGCATCTTCAATTCCCATACAGTTACGACGAGAGTCTCACCAGGAATATGAAGCGAGATGGCTACTTACCAATCAACATGAACTCCCCCTATACTGGGTTACCATTTTTTCGAGTACTCTGTCGCCGCTGTGTCTCCGGATCTGTGATCTGTTCGGCCGTTGAGATGTGGTGTTACCGGATTTGCGTTTCGGTTTGACAGTGACCCGCCACGACGGTCGCGGATGTGCCTGAAGGCTTGTGACGGACTCCGTCAGGTAGCTACTCTTCAGCGAAGAGTTATATGTCGATGGAGTAAAACCAGGCGAGAAGTAACGCACCCGCGGCTCTAGGAGTTTGCATTTGGGGCTTGACTGGGGGAAGAACAGCGCCACGATGCATCGCACACTCGACCACGAAGGGAAATTGGAGAACAAAGCGAAATGGCTCCGTGGCGGTGAAGTTATAGAGATAGCGAGTTGATACGGAGAGGATAATAGATGAGTAGCGAAGGGCGAAACTCAATTGACGAGGCCAGATGTGTTCGCAGGAGCGGGCATACCGCAACTAACGAACTTGGAGGAGCAAGCACAAATTCATTCGCTGGTGTACTGAGGTTCAGAATGTATGTGAAGAGTAAACAAGGCTCTGAGGGATGAATTGGGGAAAGCGGTCTATTTAAAGTATAGATCAACTACCAAGCCTCGTCGAGGGCCTAGAATCCAAGACCTTCTCCGTCCAAACAATGGTTTGCCAGCTGATAATGAGTAATCTACCTAACCAATCTTTTTGTGGCCCTTGTAGCGGGTTTTCTTTGTCATAACTTGGGCGGTTCAGCCGCTCGAGTCCTTGTTGGTTGTGTCTGCACCTGGACATGCGACCAAGGCTCCTCGTCTTTTGACTGGTTCAACCAGTTCTGCATGGCTGGAGAAAGCGCTTGGCAACTGTGAGTAAAGCACATCTCGCCTGCTGTAGGGGCTTACCGTCGCGCTGGTGTTGCGATTGCTTTGAACCAATCTTCTCAGCTTGGGTCGTTTCTTGAGGCATCGTTGGTTGTGCGTAGGCTGTTGTCCACTTCTGTTCAATTCTGGGCGACGATTCTTCGTTTGCCGATAAACCTCTGAGCTCTGTTTCTGACTTGGTGATAGAGCTTAATTTTTCGGAGGTTTATGGGCTACATATATAAGCTTCATCGAGCTGCTCATTTCTACGCCTCGAGTTACATGACCTTCAACTCAGTACCTCATCAAGCTCCCTCCTGCTCACGAGCAAACCGATAACAAATTTTGAGCATGCGGCGAGCAAAGAGCGACTACGCCTGTCCATATGTGTTCTGTCGCTCATGGAACGCGGCGTGACTGACTCGTGGCTTACTCACTATACCCTTGCGAGTTGCTCAGTCACCGTGCTCAAGAACTCTGCTCAACCGCTGAATAGCTATAGGGGAGCATAAATGTCAGATCATGGGCGATGACGTGTTTTCCGGGTGAAGCTGAGCAATGCGCCGAGCAAGCCAAATGCTCAAAGTCGGCGCTTAGCAAGGTGTTCTGACCAACAGCAAAGCACGGATCCTGTGTGTCGGGCGTCTACCTTGCTCACCGAACAAGGAGCCAAGGTACTGAGAGCCGGGAAATTCTTTTTAACAAAAGGTGAAACATCGCAACACTCGTCTCGCTCTATTGCCTCTTGCACTTTCACCTGTGTAGTGGAATGGCTCACCAATCGCATGAGCGGACGAACACTTAGCAAGTTCTCCTCAACTCATTGTACCGGAGCCTGACTCAACATGGCTTGAAATCCCAGTGACGTTCAATTCAGTTCTCTTCTGAGTGAAGGCGACGAGGATTGTTGTCCCCAACAATGACGGATCAGCCGCACAGCCTCATGCCACTCGCCCCAGAAATCAGGCTCGGAAGAAGGGCTGGACGTCGACCCGAACATACTCTCTGAGTCTCCTCATCAAATCCCAAGGTTCTTTCGCAGCAACGATAGATATTATCCAAGGAGGATATCGCGATGCGAAAGAGTAGGAGTCTGTTTACTGCGTTATGCCTCGCCTGCCGACCGACTGACGGACTAAGATACGGTAAATGCGCAACCTCACCAAAGTTTCATGTGTACAAACACTTGTAAACAATATTTTTACTCCAGTGTTCAGGCCTGGGTACTCTTTTGCTACCAAACACGCTTGTGATAGGCAATTAAACGACTTGCGTTCACGATCTCGGCGTTCAGACTCACAAGGAACTCGGATCCTCGTTCGCACTCTCTACGATGCCAGGCCTCAATCGGCAACCGCATCAAGATCCCCGAACAGATTCTACACGATCTCATCATGGAGATTCTCCCTCTGTGGCTATGTAGCAGGCGAGTGACGACGAACCACCTTCCGCCTGTCTCGGTCGCCTGCCATACTCCCGACCGTTATCGAGTATACTTCCTATAGGTGCGATACGAAAAGGCTTTGGGCAAACAATAGTTCACGGTCGTATTAGTAAAATAACTGCCTTTTAGGATGAACTTACGAGCTGCGGACTGGCGCCGGAAGATGTTGTCTTGTCTTGTATGATAGTATGGAACTGTTACTCAGTCAAAGGTATACCAACCATGTTTTGATACGTCCCGCAACTAAATATATCCCTTTTGGCAAATTATTACTGAAGGAATCAATATTGAGTGTCTTCTCTGATATACAGTATCGAAGTCTTCAAGAACGGCATGGGTCTGGAATACCCATTATTCATACCAACAGGGTCTACCAAAGCAACTCTCAGAGACCAGGTAGTGCTTCATGAGCCCTGAAAATAGCTTCATCATAAATTACTACTGTTTCTGCTAAGACTTCCTTGTAAGCCTCCTCGATCAAAACAACTGACAGCAACAGAATAGAGAATTGCCTTACAGATCTGCATAGAAAGAAAATTACCAAGAAGTCTGCATGATGTATAGTCAGTAAGTCTGATTAGAGCTGTGAGAGAAAGATAGAAGCTTCACTGCCGTTGGCATTGAGATTGTCCCGGAGCCGACCAAATATTAGTCGAGGAGATCCTGTCAAAGTTGCTGTGGAACGTTATTGGGAGGATTAGGTCGCAGAGTTGCTTGCCTGACTTACTAATGTTTTGCCCATCAGAGAGACAAAGTTGTAAATTTATGCTCCTCAAATTAGGGCTCTCGGCAAAGGAATGCCGGGCATAGTCCAAGGAAGCCTTTTCCAGTAGTAAAATCCCGAGCGGCTGGTCTCTGTGTATTCGTGTCGCTGCTGGACAGTGGATGATATACATATGCAATCACTGGCTTGGCCACTTGCGCGCTTGTCTGGCTGACTACCTATTTCTGGCTGGAGATGGCAGCTTACCTTACACGCACGTACACCTATATCTAGTCTCCCCCTAAGACCTGTCTCCCCTATGTCCCCCCTGTAAGACACCGCCTGTCTCCCCAATCTCCCCCCTGTAAGATGGACCTGTCTCCCCAATCTCCCCCCTGTAAGACCTATCTCCTCCATGTAAAACCCGGATCTGATCCCCTCACACCACAGCCCGGCACTCATTGTAACTACATTGTAAGGTACCGCTGCCGATCTCCAAGTGGTTAGGCGTGTTTCCTTCATTCTCAACTCAGTGGAGGTTCCTGGTCGAGGAACAACAGCAACTCAGAAAGGAGGATAAATACAGACGCCTGGCCACTACAATCCTGAGTTTCTTGGTAAGTTTCACCTTGCTTCCTTACTCCCTCTTGATGATTATCATCAAGATGTCTGATAATTATCCTCCCTCCAACTATTCCGTTAGCGGCCAACGTGTTGCTGGGACCAGAAAGTTCTCCCCTGCAGCCCTCGGCGACACAGAGCCTCAGCGTCTTCACAATATCAACCAAGACTTGTGGCAACAGACATTTCAGTCAGTTGTAGCAAACACACATGACCAGTCTCCTACGCTCAATTTATCTTCTGGTCTACATGGCACTTCCTTACATATACTCAGTTATGGATCTCTGCCCCAGCCACTACAGGCTCGAGTATTCCCCAGCCCTGACACCTCAAGCCACTGTAGCTCTGCATCACCGCCAGAACCCGCGCCGGACCCGAGGGTCAGGCCATATGCTCTTCTTCTCTCCCTCACTTCAGGTATAAGAGAAGGCCCCGAGGATATGTTATGCGACCCTGCCAGGGCAGTCTTGCATCCAACTAGCAATTTCCCCACTTCGGTCCTTCAAGCTCCCATTGAAGCATCAGCCACTACCAAGATCTGCACGGTAGGCCCTGAGATCAAAAACGAACACAATCAAGACGCCGCATCAGCCCAAGTCCAAAGTCCTCGGTATGTGAAATGATTCGCTGCTTCAAGTATTGTTCTGACTTATACCAGGCGATGCGGTAGCAGACTTTTCTTATGTCCTGATTGTTACTACACCACCAATCGTAAATTCAACTTGGAGCGACACCAAGAGACGCGGCACGGCAAAAGGCGACACCGCAATTAAGAGAGCATAGAACCTTACGATTTTGAAATAAATTAATTGGAGGTGAAAGCTTTTTTTATGTCTGACAACGTCGCTTATGGCATCTTCAAACGTCTTGCAATTGAGCGAGGTTTCTCAAGATTCCGAAGTAGGTCAACATGCTCCTGCATCATAAATTCTTCCTCTAAAATCTGCCTACAGTCGATAATGCAGGTTAGTTTTGACGTGTCTCTAATTTTATTCTTCCAGAAACGTTGTTTTCGTGATGATGGCTTGTTGGGACGACTACGGTCTGGCTCAGCTCTTGAGGATAATCCATCATAGGTATGGATGGATAGATGTACTGTACGTCGAGCGATGAAGCCGCTTGTAGTTGCATCAAAAGACAATTCATTAAATCAATTTATCTATTCCGAAAAAAAAATCGTAACAAAATCGCTATTAAATTGACCTCTAGCTCTTAAGCTTCCTGACGTTCTCATTAGTATATAACTTTAAGTTGCTAAAGTGTTCGCCGACATCACTTAAGGTTATTTAGCTCATTCAGCGCTGAGAAACGAAAGCAGGATCTCTAATTTGCCAGAAGCTATCAGGTAGAACTTCACAGGGGGGGGGGG
>JAAOAR010000938.1:0-32636 GCA_013395995.1 Fusarium pseudoanthophilum | reverse complement strand
ATTTGCAGTTGAGATTTGTGGCTGAGAGCTTATTCCAGCAGAGAGAACCTGCAGAGAGAACCTAGTCTCAGCTTCTTTTCCATGACAGATAAGCCCCCTCCACGTTATGCCAATTTCATCTAGCGCCTGCGCCCTGCGCCTTGCTAAACTTCACGCCCTACTACGCCTGCAACGGTCTCTCTTTCAGGCCCAATAACGATGGGACATTTACCAGGGTATAGGAACCAATAGTGAAACATGATCTGAAGTGCCGACCTACTCCCTGACTAATTCCTGGATATAAGGTCAGGCTTTGGGGCCGGATGCTTCTTCTCGAGGTGCCGAGGCTATAGCCAAGCCATACCCCGCCATGTCTAATCAGTAAAACCAGCCAACCCCTCATTATTCAGAGTATTCTACTCTCATAATCCTCCTCCCTACTCAATCGCTATCATGGAACAAGGGAATTTCTTAAGAAAGGCACTCCAGCAAGCTGATGGACCGAGCATGGGACTCTGGCAGATGGTGCCTGGCGCCAATGTGTCTCGTGCCCTCGCTCGCGTGCCAGGCGTCGACTGGGTGGTGATCGATTGCGAGCACGGCAATATCGATGGTGAGTTCCGGTCCATGTCTAGCAATAACTCCCCGAAAGCTGAAACTGTGGAATTAGACAGCGCTATGCACGACGCAGTCCCTGCTGTTGCTGCAGCTGGTGCGTCTCCTATAGTAAGAATTCCCGGTATGGAGTCATGGATGATCAAGAGTAAGATATCCAAGCCTTGAGCGACAACGAAATCAGCTCACAAACAACAGGAGCTTTGGACTCGGGAGCACATGGAGTGAGTGTCAGTGGCGCCTGTATTGATCGATTACTAACTGGTCGCCTGAGATCCTGGTACCTTTGCTTCGCACCGCGCAGGAGGCCAGAGAAATCGTCAAAGCGGCCAAGTTCCCTCCACAAGGCACGCGTGGATTTGGCTCTCCTTACGCAATGGAACGCTTCAGCCCCATGCCGACGATGACAGAATATCTCCAGCAGGCAAACAGCAGTCTTCTTACTATAGTTCAGATTGAAACCCAAGAGGCCCTCGAGGACTTGGAGGAAATAGCTGGTGTCGATGGCGTCGATGTCTTATTCGTGGGGCCATTCGACTTAGGTACGTTGTACAGCACTGCAAGTACCGCCGAGCTCAGTATTAATTCTTGACATGCAGGCAATAACATTGGTCATCCTATCATCCAAGGCATCGTCAAACCAGAACTGAGAGAAGCGGTTGGGCGTGTGCTCGAGGTTAGCCACAAGTTTGGCAAGAAATGTGGAATCTATAGTACATCTGGCAAACAAGCGAGGCAATATGCCGAGGCTGGGTTCGACATGATCCATGTGGCAACTGACTTTACATCATTGCAATTTATCGTGACGCAGGAGGTCAATATTGCTAGAGGAATAGAGAATACTGAGAAAGGCGGTAGCTATTAAAGTCGGCGATCAAGGTAGACGAAAGGATTCCAGCTCTCTCAGCTAATCATCTCAGCTAGCTAGTCTGAGCTGCAGCTAATTTCACACTATCACTACTCAGGGCATCGTCAAACTAGCGTAAATAGTCAATCTCCACAATCGGATGAAACAATCCCCACTGCGTTCGTCCCTTGCTCCCAGTGTTTTCAAAGTTCCGGATTCTTCTTTTCCCCCTCCATATGCGCACACACTGTTCCAGAGAAAAATGGCATCCCAACAAGAACCTTGCCAGAAGCACTCGCAGCCAACCCCAATCTGCAACTCTGACCCTGGAGACTGGACATCTCTTCAACTTGGCGCTGAAATGGAAGTAGCTCAAGACGGTGAAATGCACTGGCATGGAGGATCACAGCTGCCCATTCAGACGCATGAGAATCTCTCAGACGACTTACTGCCTGTCCTGGATGGCGGCTCTAGATCTTGCTTCGATCGGACGCCGTTTGTAGACCCCACCTTTGGCTACCTTGACCTGCCTAAAGACAGCTTCGAGGTGGACGACATGTGTACTTCAAATCTGGGATCATTAAGCCATCAACAGATGGAAATTCATAACGATGTCTTTCTTTCGGTCGGTCTGCAACAGACCATGAGTACCTCATGGTTGAATAATCAGGAACTCTGCCAGATGGATACATCAACGAATATACCAGCCATTCCCATGACCATTAACTCAACTCTTCCACGTCGCAGAAGCCGCTACGAGCTCCGGAATCCCCAAAACGGTGGACGAAGCATTCGAATTCCTGTATATGATGCGAATGAGCAAGTCTCTGACCCTCTGCAGAGATGGAGAAACAGTTCTCCTGGAACCGAATCCGCATCCTGGTCTGCCATTTATGACGCGCTGCAGGAAAATGCAGGCTCCTCTCACCCGAGGACCATCATCCAGTCCAAGCGTATCTAGCTGGCAAAGCCAGTCTTCAGGCTCGATCGCTTCTTCCACGCAGTCATCTCGATCCTTTCAGAACCGAAACCGGAGACGCGTAGCAAAGAGGAGGAGCGACTTCGGTGGTGCTAACAAGAAGCTCCGGATCTTCCATTGCACATTTTGTTGCGATTCCTTTGCTAAGAAGCATGACTGGACAAGGCATGAGAAGACACTGCATCTTGACTGCGACCAGTGGATCTGTGCACCGTTTGGTGGCGCAGTGGTATCGCTCGCGAATGGGAGGAGCACATGCGCATACTGCAACATTCTTGACCCTACTGAGCATCACCTAAACGCTCATAACCACAACGCATGCCACAATGGCCAACAACCTCACATTTTCAGACGCAAGGATAATCTGATACAGCACCTCCGCGGATTCCACCAACTAGAGACGCTGCCTATCTTGGACGACTGGAGAACACCGCCACCCCCGATATCCTCCCGCTACGGATTCTGCGATCTACGTTTGGACTCGTGGCAGGATCGCGCAGACCACCTCGCACAGCACTTTAGTCAGGGCAAAGCAATAGCGGAACGGAAGGGTGATCATAACTTTGAGCCCTTGATCGCAGCGCAGGTCCGGAACGCCCTTCCGCCATACCTGCTTGCCAAAGAGGCCTTGACCATGGTTCCTTTCTCTGCCACGGATCCAACGGTGCCGGATCATTTCGCTCAGATAGAGGAGAGAAATGGCAGGCTTGTTCCGGATGTGGTACAGGAGCAGGTCGATCCTGGGTTTGAGTTGACGCCCGACTCGTGTACCAAGTTTCTAGCGTGGCATCTGGGCCGTTTCGCTCAGCAGTCGTTTGCGAGTGGTGTCTTTCCGACTGATGAGATGTTTCAAAGCGAGGGGAGAAGGCTGGTGTACGGGAGTGATGATAACTGGGAGCAGACTATAGCTGATAACGAGCAGTGGATCGCCACTTTTCGAAGACAGCACTTATCCAAGGAGTAGCACGTTATGTTTTGAAACTGTAAGGGTCGCTATCTAAAACACCGCATATCATCATATCATCACTAGACATTTAATTTTCTCATCGTGAATCAGACTGAAGGCTTTGCTCCATCATCTGGACCAAGTCAACTTGAGTGAACCGTAGTGTTCTAGGCTAAGATCCACTGCCGTAGCACAGAAACTACCATATCTCGCGTTGTCATGCAAGCTCAACTAGTCAGGCGCATTATTGCTCCACAACGCAGCGCCGTAGGGCGCGTCTAAATGGACTCATTATTAGCGACCTGTACGTAGGGCGCCAACCGCACGAGCCTACACTCCAGAAGCCCAAGACAAGCACCGAGACCGCAGATAAGCCAGTAACTCAATTCTTTAGAGCCTTTTGACCATGGTTACTTAAACTGACTTGAAGATGCAGCCTGTGTCTCTTAAACCATTTGACTATACGATATGGGCCACTCAACAGCAACGATGCCGAACTCCCCTAGAGGAAGTCATGTCAAGATTGAACTCATGCGTGAAAGGCGAGCTACAGCTACCAAGATAAGGCCCGGGACTGCGGCCATGTCTGACAGTGACATGTTCAAATTGCCTGTACGTATCGACGGTTAATTTAGGTTGCGATGGGATTAATCAGGATACAGTCCACTGGAAAGCCTTCAGCCCGAAGATGGGACAGTATGTCATCCCGATCCTTGTCTTGAGACCGAATATTGACAGATTCAAGCACACTTCAGTAGTGAGAGCAACCGTCCGCCTTTTATTCTCAAACAAGCGGCCGGGTACATCAACACACCCGGCCTCATCTCTCTTGGGGGCGGTTTACCCTCTAGCGAATACTTTCCCATCTCCGAGATCGCCATGCATATACCCAACATCTCTGAGAAGCAGCATCTACCGGACTCGCCTGCTAGCACCGCCCAGATAGCTCGCATCGGCAAATACGATACCGCGAGCGGCACCTCGGACTACGACATATCTATTGCTTTTAACTACGGTCAAGCAACTGGATCCCCACAGATGATGCGCTGGGTGACAGAGCACGTTGATCTTGTCTATAACCCGCCTTATGCAGATTGGGCTGTATGTCTGACCGTCGGAAGTACGGGGGCTCTGGAGCAGACAGTTCGCATGCTCTGCGACCGGTCCAGGAATGATTCTATCCTCACGGAGGAGTACACCTTTGCAACGGCGATGGAGACTTTTGTTCCACAGGGCATAAAGGCCTTTGGGGTCAAGATGGACGAGGAAGGACTACTGCCTAGTCACATGGACCACGTTCTGGAAACTTGGGATGAAGACGCTCGAGGCGCTCGGAAGCCGCATCTTCTTTATACTGTACCATCAGGGCAGAATCCCACTGGTGCGACGCAGAGCCTCGAGCGACGACGCGAAATCTACAGTATTTGCCAGAAGCACAACATTCTCATCATCGAAGACGAGCCCTATTATTTCATCCAAATGAAACCCTACACAGGACGGGGGACCGACGTCTCAGAGAATGAGACAGTTGATGACTTCCTGTCTGTGTCTTGTCCCATCGTACCTCAGTATGGACGTTGATGGCAGGGTTCTTCGCATGGACTCATTCTCCAAGGTCTTGGTCCCCGGTTCGAGAATGGGTTGGATAACGGCTAGCAAAGAGGTCATACAGAAGTATCTCTGTCATGCCGAAGTGGCAAATCAGGGACCCAGCGGTATATCACAACTGATCGTCTGGAAACTGGTGGATGAGACATGGGGCCATGAGGGTTACATCAAGTGGCTCATTGACCTGAAGATGAACTACACCAGAAGACGCAACGCCTTACTCGCAGCTTGCGAAGATTACCTACCCACTGACATCGTATCGTGGACCCCTCCAGCTGCGGGCATGTTTGTGAGTTCTCTCGTTAATAATCTTTCCTGTGTGTTCTAACTTTGTGTAATAGCTATGGCTGAAACTGGATCATACTAAACATCCAGACTACCGACATCGTAGCCTGAGCGATATCGAGGAGGAAATCTTTCAGCATAGTATTAAGTAGGGAGTTCTTTTTGCTCGGGGCTGGTGGTTCAGAGCCAAGGCGCACAAGGAACTGAATGAGTTGTTTCTGCGCGTCACGTTTGCGAGCGCGGCTGAGGAAATGTATGCGGCTGTTCAGCGACTAAGCGCAGCGATTAAAAAGTCTTTTCGCATAGAATCATAGACTCCTGGGTACAGCAGAGAATAGAGGATATGGATAGCAGGCCTTGACTTCGCCCGATGTGTGTTTAAAGCAACTGAGGTTTGGGATTGCATCGAACCGTGTTTCATCAGCGGTTATTCCCAGGTTTCTTGAAGAGACAGTGACTTTAACCAGTAGAAAGCTGCAGAGCTTTTAAGGGTAAAAGAGTTATTTATAAAGAAAGGAAAATACTTTATAGTAAGGAACCCTGGCGTTGGAACATTAATAAATATATAAGTAGCATTCAGTACTGTAGGGTAAGTAGTCTTTAATCAGAGGACTTGATAGAAGCGGAGCTGCTAAAGTTCCTGGCCAATCACTTAATTAATGCCATAGTGTAGAGGCCCTTCTGCGCGGTCTTGATAAATGGTTCATTCAAATGAAGCAATGAAGTCACGGGAATGATTCTATATTTCGCACCGTAATCCGATTTAAAACCAATGAAAGAGTCGTATTCCATTTGTTTTATACATCTACAGTCCCAATTTATTATTCTCGCTTCAGTCTGGCCAGTCTCTTCTCCAAAACCCTGGTGCAGCCAAAGGATCGCAATCCCTGCAAGGCAGAATCGACGTTTCCGTTTTGGTAAGTGATTCAATTTGGTTAGCCATTCGATCAAATCCCTGTCCATTCGATCATGACAGCGGCAGTTGGTCGTGGCTTATTCTCCTCAGCCCTATCCCTATGACGACCTGGGAAACAGAAGAGCCAGGATGGACAGGCTGCCTCTTCCAAGTCCCCTGTACTTATAGCCCACTTACTGCAACTGCATTATACCATCGCATCACAGTATCAACAACTTTGCTCATTTTGTTTCTCAATGGCAAGCCAAGAAGACCCTGCTCCTCCATACCGTGGCGCCCCTTTCCCAACGAAATGGCGCCGAAACCATCCTCGATCAAAGAATGGATGTCTTACGTGTCGCACTAAACGTAAGAAGTGCGATGAAGTTAAGCCAGTCTGCTCATCGTGCACCCGAACTGGACAAGAATGTGTTTGGCCCAGTCAAGAGAGCACTTCTCACAGACCTATCCCAGAACACGGCAGTCCCCATGAGCCACTCGGAGCCTCCGGCCCTTCAACGGAATCAGCAACCTTGCAGTCTACGTCCCGTTCATCTTCTCCTCGGGCTGCTCCGACCTACGGCAACCTAGCTCATCTAAGCGATAACTCGCGTCCGCTTTATCAGCAGTACCTGGATGTCACAGCGGAAATGCTGACTCGAGGGCCCTGCCTGGATGGAAACCCATTCATTCAGTATCTTCTACCGTTAGCTGCAACTGATACGCTGGTTCTTGATTGTATCCTAGCTATTGGAGGAGCCCATCTGACTGTCAATGATACAACATCTACTATTCAGAGAGCTCGAGCTTTGGAAGTGGCGACTCGTGGTCACTATGCTACTGTACTAGCAGGATTGCAGAAGCTTTTGTCTTATGAAACGGGTCAGATCATTCTTCCGGATGAACATACGGGGCCACCTACCCCAATCCGTATCCTCCTGATTCTACTACTCCTCTGCGTCTACGATGTAAGACCCTTTCACGTGAGAACGTCATTGGACTCGTTACTGACAGCTACCAGCATGTCCAAGGCCATTCTCGCGGCTCCATGTATCATCATCTTAAAGCTTGCCGACAGTACATCAATATCCTCACATCCGAGCCCACGCCATCTAACGAATTGAAACACCTGAAAGGATTTATACTGGAGCTCTATGCTTACCACGCGATCAAAATTACCATCACGCCTCGCAGCTTTCTATCTGACGAGGTCGTGGAAATTGACCCATCAGTCTATTCATTGGATATACTGAGAGAGTACAAATCCAGAGGATTT
Organism: Fusarium pseudoanthophilum; assembly: GCA_013395995.1. Lineage (NCBI taxonomy): Eukaryota > Fungi > Ascomycota > Sordariomycetes > Hypocreales > Nectriaceae > Fusarium > Fusarium pseudoanthophilum. Next base: position 25,206 of record JAAOAR010000938.1, on the reverse strand, counting down.
CTACTTGGATTCGGGCAGGGTCTGTGGGAGATGGTTCCGGAGATCTCTCAGCTCGTCGAAGCTCGCCGGGAAGAAGAGAAGATAAGCATTATAGCCACTACTGCATTTCAGGAACAGTATAATTCACTTTTGGCACGGCTAGAAGGCTACAATACATTCGAAGAAGACACGAATGGCCTTTGCTCACGCGAAGAACAAGCTGCAGCTGTGATGATATATCAGCACGGCCTCATCGTATATCTGCAGTCAGCCTTTCACCCCGACCTGCTAGCGGACCCAAATCTCGCCGCCCAAATCGATAGTCGAGTCGAGACGACCATGTCAGCCTTTTATTCGTTGTTTGTTAGCGAGTCACCATATCGCCGAATGCTCCTCTGGCCGGGCACTATCTTAGCCTCAGTAGCGAGATGTCAGGAGCACATCCGCGTGTTCCGTGCTGGATTCTTAGCCAGAGCTTCCCGTACACCTGGTGCAGTAAAGATGGGGGCAAAAATAGTTGAACTGCTCTGGAGTGATCCTGACCCTCGAGCCTTCGGTCCAAGAGGTGTATCTTATATAATGACCAAGCATGATATCAGCTTGAGTTTATGCTGAGGGAATGTTGTGTAAAACACCTTCTATATGTATGATATGCTGGCATATCGAATTCGGTAGTCTAAGGTATTAAGACTTTCAGCGAAGTTCTGAGCAACCTTATCTATCCATGAGTTATGACACTATCAGTTCTATGTCGATGTTTGTAGAAGCCAAGTTCGTAATTGCTTCGGACATGGGTTCGCCATCAGGTGCTGCATTGATTGTCTGCAGCCCTGAACTCGGCATACTGTGACATGCTTAATCCGACCGTCATCAACCCAGCTCTTATTACCATAACAATTGCGATAATGGTTAATAGGCATACTGTTGTTGATATGAGAGGACATATACTCGCCCGCTTAGCGCCATGATCATGTCGTCATTGGCAATAGCTAGGAGAGATTTATATCATGTCATTCTTGTCTATATAGTGACGCGGTGCTGGGTTTGCAGATAAGTGCAGATCACAATTCGGAGCAGTATTTTCAGTTGTGAATACAGTCACTGTGAGTAATATATTAAGAATCAATACCGTTTCATTATATAAGCTATTGTGTTATCACCTCGCCAGGCGGCGGAGCTCAACATCACTTGCTGAACCCGTACTGTCAGTCTGCTCACTGACCCTTACTCTGGCAACGACCTCCCTTCCCATTCTTTCGGTATTTTTATTTATAGGCTTGAATACCCAACGACCACATTTCTTGCGAATCACATCCTTGATAACGCCCCGGCTAGTCGTGAAAAAGATCAATGCGTTCCAGAGACCTTGCAACGGCATAACGGCCGCTATGGCAACTTGGTATGAGTATGGGACATCACGGTTAAGTAGGCTATGAATGCGTGTGATACTCGCTGGTACCCACGTCACAAGGACGCTCAGTGTAAACATGAACGTTGTGAATAGGTAAGCCCGTTTGATTGGGTCTTTGAGCCAAAATTTGGACTTGGTGCTACTGGGGGTCGACGATGAAGATTGTTGCTTTTGGTTAGGAGGAATTGGCTCCACGGTCGTGGCATTGGGAGTTGACTTTTGCGCATCAGACACGGCAGTAGCGGATGTTTGTTCGGATACTTGGACGTCTGTGTCGGTATTTGTTTCTGTTACCTGTTGTTGGTCAGCTGAACTGTATTCGCATTCTAAGGAAGGTGACCGTACTGTTTGGTGATCGTTTATGGTGGTCTGAATTCGCGAGTTCAGGATACCTCGAACTTTATTTCTTGCGCGAAAGAGACGAAAGCCAACCGCAGTGTTCAAAACAATTGACGTGGCGATGCAGATCCATACGAACAGGTATGAAGTAAAGAGTCGGATGCTGACCCAAGATTCTCGGATCCAGCACCAAGTCTGGCCTGTTATCAGTTTATTGTTGGAACCCCTCTTGATTCGTAACTTACTGTTGTTGCTCCGTAAACGGGACCACGCGCTGGAGTAGAGATGAAGAATAGAGTAAAACCCGATATGAATGGCCCTCCAAAGCATATCAGAGAGTACAGCCACTTGTTAAACGTGTGCGGATTCGACTGGAAGAAGACGATCCTGAAGGTGTTCACCGACATGCCGAGAGACCACCACGCATCAGACTGCATGAATCTTTATGATAGGTTAGGAGATATGCGGAGTGGCTACCAACACACGGGTATTACTTGCATGTGTACCAGGAAGCTCTGTGCCCTACAAAGCGCCGAGTCCTCACCGCGGGCCAGCCCATCGCGTGAAATAACAGTCCCAATACTAGCGCCCAGATTCGCGATGCTAGCAAACACAATAAACGTATTTCGTGGATTGCGCAGCCTCGGTATGCTCCCGTACGTCACGAAAATAAGCAGTACAGCCACGAGGCTGATTGACGAAAAGACCCTCTCCAGCAGCGCCAGCAGCTCTAGCTGAGAGTCAGAGAACATCTCGGTCGCTTCTCGTGCGATTGATTGACTGGCATTTGGGCGGTGGCGAAAGCGGCAGTGACCGAGGTCAGCGGTGAGCGGAGAAGGTTTGAGATGAGAGCTGGGAAGATGGGGCTGTCTAGGTTTCAGTATTTCAACGGTGCGAATCCTGGTGGCTTGAAAATTTGCCTGGGCTTGGTCGGAAGCCGAAAGATCAGCGTCTTTGGGAGATAGCTCCAAGGCTATCTATTGGCTCCAGGTAAAGCCACGATGGCCATTCCGCCAGTGCTGACCAGGCTAGACTGCTTGTTATCTTGTCTAACCTCATTAGGCATGTCGTATTCTTGAACTACGCCCAACTCACCGTGATACCTACTACGCACGAGTCAAGCCTGCATGCAATTTAACAGCTGTTTCTATTGAGTCCTGGCTTGGATGTGAGATTGTTATAGAGATTGTAGTATAGATATATTTGTCACGGTGTATTGATACGGCAAGGACTTCACTATCTCTGTACTAGAGGAAACAGGCTGCTATGAATAAGGTTTGTAACCAAAGCACTGACATTAATATTCATGCGTCTCAGAAAACGTTTCATACGCTGATGGAAGAGGAACATCCAATTGCCGCGTTCGATCTGGACCGTACACATCTGCTTTCTAAAGAACCCTTAGTCCGGTACATATCCCAAATGATTCGCATAACTGACCTTTTCTGGCTTAGCATCAGGTGTTGGCATAAAGACAGCCTTGCCATCGTTTCCAAAGTACGCAAGGTCCTGTTCTGCTATCAGATCACGCAAAGCACAATTGAACGCAGAGTAAATTCCGTACCTTATCAAACGCCAACTGGTTCTTCTTGGCAAACGTGATCCAGTTCTCACTAAAAGGTGCTCGAGTCACTTCAAGACACCGGAAGTGCCAGATCTTCCACTGGCCATCTTGCTTCAGAAAGTCCAAAGCATAGTGGCACCAGACCCAGTGAGTCCAGACTCTCTTACCATCGACATTCTTGTCCTCGGGTTCGTAGAGAAATTCTGGCATGGTCCCCACGTTCTTGGGGTCAGCTAGGCCACTTTCAACTCCAGCCATCAACCAAAACCCCTTTGCAGTTTCACCATCGCCTGCAACTTCGATCAATGGGGTAGTAGTTTCATGTAGGATCAGCTTTCCAGGTGGTGACGGTCGGCCGCTATGGTAGGCCATGATGCTGTCGTAGTCGGTGTACACTCCGACATTGGTGTACTGGGCGTGGACTCCAGGGGTGCCACGCTTGACCCACAGAGCCTTGATCTGTTCGTCCTGGAACACATTGTGAAGATGCATATACTTGCTGAAAACGTTCTCTACCTCTCCTCGATCATAGGCCTGGGAATGTTAATGAGTGGATTCGGAGAGTATTCTCGTGTTTCTTACTCGTTGTGCTAGCTTCTCCACGGCGGCAAGTCTCGCCTCGACGGTGGAACCGGAATTGTGTGAAGCCATTTATAATATTCAGAAATGCTCGCAGTAGCTTGAGAAGAGGTTTGTGGCAATTCTGATACTTCTTTCTTCATTGACAACGTCAGATGTCATGGGCTTGACTTAATATAGCTACCTCCATAACCATCTCCTTCCCGACCCGAGGGGCCATGTCAGACGCCGACCTGTCGTTAAATGATCTGAAGTTACCCCGGATTATGCACGTCGTCTACAAAGAGCCACAATGGATCATCGTACCCCGCGTTTTTAAGAATTTAAGTAGTTCGGTTGTTTTGTCGGCTCCACTTACCCGGCCCGTTGCTCGGTTCGGATCCGTCGTATTCAATGATTCGGCAGCCGTTTAAATGATCATTTTCGGTTCCAGCAAATAAGCCTTCATGAGAACCAGTCTCTAGCGTAAGTAAGTGAGAAATGAGCTTCCCCGCATTCTAGCATCGGGTTGTCCACATACTTCCGCCTATCAGCCTAGACCAGGCATGCATATATACTGCGTCGTCTACAGATGCCATGTCAAGTTATGAATGATCCTCGGAGACTTCTTCTTGAGCTCTGTATCTCCAGCGTCTCCTGTAATATTTCATATCACGAACGACATGACCGTCAAGAGTGAATACGCGGAGCACACCGAGGAACCGGATAAAAGTTCAAACGCGCCAACGGGACACGCAGAGGGAAATGCGCTTCTCGTAGATGCCCATGGTAATATCAGACGGCTTCCCGTTCCTTCGAGTAACCCCAATGACCCTCTGAACTGGAAGCCCTGGCAGAAATGGGCAGTGATTGGGACATGTTGCTGGTTCTGTAAGTAACTCATACGACCTTCCGGATATCTCGATGGCCAGACTAACGTTCTGATAGCTATCATGGGCTTGGCATTGATTGGTGGCCTGGGACCAATCTTGGGCATCTTCTTCCAGCTCTATGGTCCCCAGGGTTATGGGCCATCTCAAATTGCATTTCTCCTCACTCTGCCATCTCTTTGTGTTGGCCTCGGTAAGTTAACATCAACCTTTACGAAAGTGAGTAGCTGACCTGGAAAAGGCAACTTCATCATCCTGCCCGTGGCACTGGCATATGGCCGACGCCCAGTCTTCTTAATCTCGACTATTATCCTTCTCGCTGCAACGATAGGCTCAGCGGCTCAAAACAGCTACAACGGCCATCTAGCAAGTCGTGTCATGCAAGGCCTTGCGACCGGTGCTTCCGAGTCGCTGCTACCGCTTATGCTTACCGAAGTTACCTTTCTCCATGAGCGCGGACGCGTCTTTGGGCTGTACTGGACCGTCCAGAATGTCCTCAGCAGCACGATGGGCTTGACCAGTAGTTACGAGGCGGCAGCTCTTGGCTGGCGATGGTACTACTGGGTGTTCGCTATACTGGTCGGCGTGGGCCTGGTTCTCGCCTTTCTGTTTGGCTTCGAAACTCGCTTCCAGAGGCCAGTTGTCAGTCTAGACGGAAGGGCTGTCCTGACAGACGACTTTGGAGTCACGCATGTGGTTCCAGACAGTGAGGCTCAGGAGTATCTCGAGCGACACGGCATCGAAGACCAGCGCGGCGACGAGGCCGGCGTGCCGCTGAAGAGTTATGCTCAGATGCTAAAGCCATGGGGCAGTTCCCACAAGACCCCAGGACAAATCATGTTACTGTCGTTGCTGCGTATGGCTCAGAGCATGACTTCTCCCGCTATTCTCTTCACTGTTCTTGCCAGCTCCATCACTCTCGCCTGCGTGGTGGACGTCTCGCTTACCTACGATGCCGTTCTTCAGCAATATGGATGGAATCCAAAGGACATTGGACTCATCAATCTTGGTGGTATTATTGGCGGCTTGCTCGGCGCTGCATATTGTTCCTTGCTTGGCGAGCCCTTCATTATATGGATGGCCAAACGGAATCACGGTATCCATAAACCTGAGCACAGACTAATCATCTTAATGCCTGTGGCCATTCTCGGCTTCTCAATGCTTCTCCTCTACGGATTCATGGCAACAGCAGCATTTGAAGGAGGTGGTTCGTACTGGGGGATCCTGGTTAGTTGGACTCTCTTCCAGGTGACATTTACCAGTGTTCTTATTGTCACAACTACTTTCGCTGCCGAGGCTAGTCCCAAACACCCAGGACCAGCTCTTGTTATGGTCATTGGAACTAAGAACATTGTGTCATTTGGTGTTGCGTACGGACTGACGGATATGGTGCAACACGGCGGCTACACGTGGACCTTTGGGGTACTGGCTGGAATTTTTGGGGCAATTTTCGTTCTCGGAATTCCCATCTACATGCTTAACCCGAAATGGAGAAGATATGTTACAAGGGCTGAGGAGAAGAAAGGTATTACTACTACAGACTAAATCAGAACATTGTACTTCGTATTGCCTAATTAGGTAGTAAGCGACATGTTGGGCCACCTATAGCCCACTCTTATCAGCACCGCCAAGACCAGCGAAGAAGGATTGAGATGGAAGATTACAGCAGAATGACACGAGGTGCTGGCTGCTTATGTCTTCTGCTTGCGTAGGTCCATTTAGGCGAAGCAGGAGAAGTTAGAAATTATTCAAGGCAAGATCGCAACGTGTATATTTCCCTCTAGATCAAATGCTCATTACCTGTGACGCAGTGGCTTTATATATACGTGACAACGAAATAGGTAATCCCAAACAGGGTAGAAAGTTGGAAACAATACAGTAACAGAATTGATAGCGTTGGTAATGCATTTTCCCCGAATTAGCCAATGTTTGGGAGTCTGAGATATATATCATTCCTCCCCATTAGCCTCGTTAAGTAAATCCCAGTCAATGTGAGGGCCTTTGAACTTGGATCGCCGTTCAATCCACAGGAGGCAAACGACCGTGAAGAGACCAACGACAACGGGGGCATTACTTGAACATCAAGGTTAGCTGTAAGCTTCAGGGGATGGAATTACTTTAAGTACTACTTACTAGTTCATAGACCCAGCAGTTGTCGGATTGGTCTGCGGAAGGCAGAACACAACGCCAATAACAATCATAAACAGAACCGAGTACATATTGACTGCATAACCAAGTTTACCAAGGCTGAAGGTACGCCTTGGCAACTTATCGCGACCTTGCGTGAGCAATACTCCCTGAGGGATAACGTATGAAAGGTTCAGCATCAGGCAAGTTGCATTGATAATTGAGTTAAAAGCTGTTGTGCTTGCGACGTAGATCAATCCGTAGAGAGCGCAAAAAGCGGCAGAAAGAAGCGTTGTTCTCCAGGGAATACCGCGCTGAGGATCGATATGCTGCCAGTACTCGGCGAAGGGAAGTCCTTGCTTTAGACAGACGTCAGTCATGACTTATTGCGAGAAAACTCTTGCTTACATCGCGAGCAAATGCCCAGGTGATACGGCTGCAGGTTACCCACTGACTTGGAATGCACGCTGGAAACTCGGTCAGAAGGTGTTACATAATACCAGCATAGGGCACTTACTATAGTAAAGGAACGTTAGGTAAGCTTGAAGACCAGTTGCAGCGGCTTTGCTTCCAGTAGCCTGGTAGAACAACTCGAAGCTGGGGAGAAAGGAGCTCTGGACAGCGCTCAAGTCCTTAATGGAATAGAGCATTGCAACAGTCCACGGGATGACAATGACGATACCCATGGCCATACTCATGTTCCTGGAATTCAGTCAGCGTCAGATCGCGACCCAAAGGTTCGATCAACTAACAGGACTTGGGGAAGTTTGCGACCTGGGTTAGGTAGCTCCTCGGCGAAATGTGTGACAGCACCATTTGCAGCAAAGCAGTATAGTGCAGCAGCGATGGAGAGGAGCCAGCCTGTGCCAGTATTCCAGCCGCTGATCCCACGGTTCTCGAGTATAATTGTGCCAGGAGCGTAATCTCCATCAGCCATGCCTAGACATACTGCAATAGCAAGTACCATTCCAATGAGAGAGAAGCCTGTTGTCGATTCGGTCATGAAGTCAAGGTATCGCTGCTTGATGGTGTAAATTGGAATAACTAGTTAGAATTGACTGATTAGTAAAGGATCTGCTAAGCACGGTCTCCGTAACTTACGCGACAGGAGAGTGACTCCCAGGTAACAAAGGTAGACCTGATATCGCTGCTGGGCAAAATCAGGGAACCAAGCCGCAGCACATCCAAAGGCAGAGATTGCCGTATAGATCAGACCAGAGCATGTAGTGATCCACCACGCAAGAATATTGATTGACCCTGTGACGTACGCGCCAAAGTTGCGAGTCTTGGGCGACGCAACGATGTATGTAAAGTGGTATTGGCCACCGGATGACGGAAATGCAGAGCATAGCTCAGCCAAGCCGAGGAAGACGATCCACTGAGCGGCAGCGGCGATGAGGAGGGCGAATAAAGTAGTGACGCCGCCTCCGTAGATGAGCACGAGGCCGAAGGACGAAGCGTATGTGAGCCACGAGTTCGAGATACTATCACAAGAAAATAGTTAAAAAGTGATCGTGTGATAGCATAAACAACGAACCTGTATGCCAGTGAGAGTGCACCCAGCCATGAGAAAGATCTCTCGAGTTCGGCTTTGTGTCCCTGGGCGCGAAGACGCCTGTCGTCAGCGTCGATGATAGATCCCTTGCTGACTGAGGGGGCGCGGTTGATGGGCTCGACCCGATCAAGATCTTGAGAGGACTTTTTATCCATAATGTTAATGAGGGCTGTTGACAGTCAGTGAAAGTTGCGAAGACAGGTTGGACTACCCAGGGGGACATTGGTTTATATAACAAGTAAAAGCTCCGAACTTAGAGTTGCCTTGGCACTTGAGGGCACACTGCAAATTCAAGTAGCCTTACTGTCAGGATGTAGGTCCGGCACAGCCGCTATCTGGCGACAGTACTGCGTCTTGACTTGGCCCCCTTTTCTGCAATGTTAATGCCAACTGAATCGGGAAACTTCTTCAAAGCTTGTCGTTGGTAGAGCGCCACTTCCCCCGCCTCATTACCCCAGGTTGTTATCTAGATTCTGCTTAAGCGATGGCAAGTCTCGGTCTTATCTGGTAGGCTTATCGAAAGTCCAGGCCGGCTTCTCAGCCCATTGCGCTAACGGACAAACCGGAGTATTGTTGGGAAGACGTATTAGGATATTGCAATCTTAGCCCAAGATAAGAAGTCGGGGGGAGTAAATGCCATCTTAGGACTAGTAGGCAGGCTAGTTGGAGGTGTATTAGCTCTGATGTCAATCAGTGAAGCAGAGCATTCTGAATACCATTGTGTCAGCATATCATACTCAAGTTGCCCAACTCCATGTCTCTTTGTAGCTGTTGGTGTTTATTCCAGGATTGTCCTTAGTGCTTGGAGACTTGTACTCAACTTCGTCATAAACACATTTGGCGAGGAGAAACCCATATACATGCCTGGTGACAAGTTGTACGGTGTCATGCTGTCAGTCGATCTCCATATTACATCTGAGGGCATTCGAAGGCCGATGAGGAATAAAACTCACAATATGGTTAGACGAGAAGACAAGTATTGCAAGGCGGAGTTGCTCTTTGATCCAGGTTTGGTGGCCGTACTCTAGTTCCAATGCTTTCATTAACAAAACAACAGCTACAATTCCTTATAAGGCGGAAAAGTATATATAAGAAGTAATTCAGGATATGCTCTGACAGCACTATCCAATAACAAGCTATGAGCTAATTTTAATTCCCGAAGGGATGCAAAAGGGAGTAGCAACAACGGCGCAGATTCTCAAGCCTGAAAGCCGAGTTATTCAGCTGTCACAGATATACGTCCTGTATTATTGATTTAAGCCTGATAGCACCGTTCTTCGCAATTCGTTACTTCCTGTTACAGTTAGCCTATTTCCAATATCTAAACGTGGGCTAGCTTGATGTTGGAGGATAAGCGGTTGGCACAGGGTAAGCCTTAGACTGCTGCCCCTCGCGATGGCTGCAAGAAATAAAAGTCAACCACAAAATAGCTGATATATGAAATCACAAGTTATTTGTCCTTTAGATATCATCTGGTGCAGAATCGAAAACAAAAGAAATTGGATAAAGTCTGGCATTGGAAGACAGCAGATGTTGGGTAGTTACAACGATTGCATGAGCAGTTCTTTTGTCTTCATGAGCGATGAGAATCAATTGTTAGTTTTCTACATCATAGTCAATTCTGCCGATACGAAGTTGGCTCTTGTAGCCTTGATAATAACTGGAAATACATAACATCGACTTGTACGGAACTACTGACATACATAGGAAAGGAAAGGAAGCATAGATAATTCTCAGACTAACCGCCGCTTCCAAACTTAGGGAATGACAGGCTGAGTTTGTCGCAAGTGAACCTAACAAAGTAGTCATTCTTGGACCCCGATCCATCAACAATGACGGTTCCATCTGGCGCAGTAACAGTGACAATCATGCCATAGTCCCCCTGGGCATTAGCCCACAAAAGACGAAACGGGGTGTAAGTACCTGCAGTGAGCTGAATTTTGTAGGTTTTCGAGGCCGACGGTCCCCACGAATAGCCCTGCTCCAAATCCGCGTTACTGCGCGTCCATGAAGTCATAGCCTTGTTACCAAACCAGACCAACGTGATCTCATCAGAGTATGGAACTATGATGGAATACACCCCGGTGATAGGTGCGTATAAGAATGCTCGATGGTTGACTGCTTTGTACTGCCACCACTGAACCGGTGAGAGGGGATAAATACTCTGGGGAGTATAGGGATTTCCCGACGTTCCTCCTCCAACCTCCTGGATGCCAATTCGGTCTGTAAGACCAGTAAAGGTCGGCAGCCTTGTCTTGAAAGATTCGGCATTAAAGGATGAATAATTGGGAGGGTCAGAATTGTAATAATTATGGGTGTAAATGGCGTACTCCAAGCCTGTGTTGTCGCATGTCTGGTCCGCGACTTGCGTGCCAACGGCAGGAAGGACAACACATACCGTCGCAGGTGAACCGTCAGTTGGTACTGGCCCCGTGGTTGTGCTGGACCCTGAGAACCCAGTGGAATAGCTCGTTGTCGTTGTATACGACGCCTCGACTTGAACGATGACAGTGGCAGGATCACCTTGAGAAGCTGGCGGCATGGTAGTAGTTGCCCCCGTCGTGTACGAACCGTATTTGAATAGGGTCGTGTATGGCTGAGGAACTTGTACAACCACGGTGCCAGAATCTCCTTGAGAGGCTGGTGCTAAGGTTGTAGTTGCCATACCAGAGAAGGAACCGTAAGTGGTTAAAGTCGTGTAAGACTGAGGAACTTGAACAACTACAGTCGCCACACTGTCTTGAGAGTCAGGGGCCATGGTGGTGGTTGCCGCCGTTGTGAAAGCCCCGTAAGTCGTTGTAGTTGTATAAGACAGAGGGACCTTAATAACAACAGTAGCAACACCGCCTTGTGAGGCCGGTCTTAAGGTCGCAGTTGCTGCTGCGGAGATAAACCCATAACTGGTGACGGTTGTGTATAGCTGAGGGAGTCCAACAATAACAGTAGCCAGGCTGCCAAGTGCAGAAGGTGCTACGGTACTAGTTATAGGGGCAGTTAAAGACCCATAACTGGTCACTGTAGTGCATGGCTGGGGGAGCTGGATGAGAACAGTAGCAACGATGTCTTGAGACGCCGGCGGCAAGGTTGTAGTTGTAGCAGCTAAGATGAACTCGTAACTCGTAACGGTTGTATACGTCTGCGGGGCCTGAATGATAACAGTAGCCAGAGGACCAGGTATAGACTCTTGTAGTGTTAAAGTCAGAAGGGCGGTAAAAGTACTATACGTAGTCACAGTTGTGTAAGACTGCGGCACCTCAGCAATTACTGTAGCAAGAGCTCCCGGTACAGAGGGTCCTATCGTTGTAGTTGCATATCCTGTAAAAGGACCATAACTGGTCACAGTCGTATATGGTTGCGCGGCATTGACGATAACAGTCGCCACGGGACCAGGTGTAGACGGGTCTAGTGTTGTGGTCAGAAGTCCTGTGAAGTCACCATAGCTAGTCAAGGTCGTATACGACTGTGGTACTTGAACAACAACAGTAGCATCGCTCCCAGGGACAGAGGGCGCCAGTGTCGTAGTTGCGGCAGCTGTAAAGGAACCATAGCTAGTGATGGTTGTGTACGGTTGAGGAAGCCCAACAACAACAGTAGCTAAGCCATCAGAGGGTGCCAAAGTGGTAGTCGTAGGTTGAGTAAAGGAGCCGTAGATTGTGAGAGTTGAATATGAGATAGGAAGATCGACCAACACGGTGCAAATGTCTCCTGGAGTCGATGGCTGTAGCGTGGTTGTCAAAGGAGAAGCAAAGGTGCCATAGCTGGTAATAGTGGTGTATACCTGAGGGATCTTGACCATGACAGTGACAAAGTCCCATTCAAGAGAAGGTTGATATGTAGTAGTTGAAGGTGTAGTGAGGCTGTCAACATAGGACGTGACAGTTGTGTACGATCGCGGAAGGTCAAGCAGTACAGTTATGACATCTCCTGCCGTAGCAGCCGGCAAAGTGGTTGTTTCGGGAGCGGTGATGTCTGGGCGGTAGCTTCTGACTGTAGTATACACCTGAGGAATTTCCACTACAACGGTACCATCGTCACCAGGAAGAGATGGCTGGTAAGTTGTAGTCAAAGGCGAAGTCACAGTATCAACATAGGACGTGACAGTTGTATACGACTGCGGAAGATCGAGAAGCACAGTGATGACATCACCAGCAGCAGATTCCGGCAGTGTTGTTGCCGCAGGGGCAGTGATACCTGGAACGTAGTTTGTGACTGTTGTGTATAACTGCGGTAGATCAACCTCAACAGTGATGACGTCGCCTGCGAGAGAGACAGGGTATGTCTTTGTCCCCGGTGTAGTGAAAGCGCCATAGCTTGTGACGGTTGTATATAGTTGAGGGACGTTGACCTCTACGGTTATACAATCGCCTGCAACAGAGACTGGGTGTGTTGTTGTGGTAGGTGCAGTGAAGGATCCATAGCTAGTGACGGTTGTATAGAGTTGAGGGAGATTCACCTCCACTGTCATGGTGTCTCCTTCTCTAGAGGCCGGATATGTTGTAGTCATGGGTGTAGGGAATGAACCATAACTCGTAATAGTCGTATACAGTTGTTGTAGAGCAACTTCTACTGTAATAGCATCTCCGGCATTGGACACTGGATATGTCGTTGTGCTAGGCATGGAAATCGAGCCAAACCTGGTCACAGTTGTATAGAGCTGAGGAAGATCCACCTCCACTGTCATAACATCTCCTTCGCTGGAAGCCGAGTGTGTTGTAGTCGTGGGTGTAGAGAAGGAACCATAGCTAGTGATAGTTGTATACAACTGAGGAAGATCAAGAAACACGGTCATAACGCTCTGGGGGCCCGTGGGACTCTCGGTTGTGAAAGTCGAAGCTGTGACACTTCCGTATCGAGTGATTGTCACGTATGACTGTGGCTCCACGACCACGACGGTCACAGTTTCGCCCGGACTGGACTGAGGCATGGTGGTAGTGTATGCAGCTGTGACAACTCCATAGGACGTAACAGTCACCCACTGTTCTGGCTCATACACAATAACAGTGCCCGTCTGCTCTCCGAGAGAAGGAGTAAAGGTGATTGTAGCCGCGGCTGAAACTGTTGCATCGTATGAAGTGAAGGTCACCCACTGGTACAGCTGATTAACATCAACACCACCTACAGGGGAAGGCGAAACTGTAGATGTATATGTGTCTGTATCTGTGTCGGTTGTAGATGTTGTCGTTGTCGTTGCATCAGATGATGTTTGACTAATCGATTCATCCCTCTGATTGACAATGATGTTATCTGAACTAGAGGGCAAATCTGTAGATGTAGAAATGTCTGTGCCCGTTGATGTGTCGGTAGTCATGGCACCAGAGGACTGACTAGTCGATTGATGTGCCTGATAGGTAACATCTGTGCCCTCAGTAGAAGGTGAAACTATAGATGCAGATAAGTCTGTGTCTATATCGCTTGTAGATGTCTCGGTTGTTGTAGTATCAGATGATGTTTGACTAGTTGACTGGGCTGTTGTTGTATCAGATGGTGTTGGACTAGTTGACTCGTCTGAAAGGTTGACAACAGCATTATCTGAACTGGAAGGCAAATCTGTATATGTTGACATGTCTATTCCTGTTAATGTGTCGGTGGTGATCGTATCAGGAAATTGACTAGTTGATGGATCTGCCTGGTTGGTAGTATCAGTGCTCTCACTAGAGAGCGAATCTGTTGACGTAGAGATGTGTGTGCTTGCTACAGATCCATCGGTGGTCGTTGTATCGAGAGCTGATTGACTAGTCGGTTGAACAAGCTGGTTGAAAACAGCGTTGCCTGCACTAGAGGGCGAAACGGTAAATGCAGACGTGCCTGTGCTTGCTGTAGATGTGTCACCCGTAGTAGCAATAGGAGATGATTGGCCAGTCGATTGAGATAGCTGATTGAGAACAACGTTACCTACATTAGAAGGCGAACTCGTAGATGTAGACGTGTCCTTGTCAGTGTCTGTAGCTGCTGTAGATGTGTCGACGGTAGTTGTGTCTGGATATGATTGACTAGTCGACTGATCTGCCAGAGCGATAGTAACACTGCCCGTATCCCCTGTGGTTGAAGGTGATACAGTACTTGTTGACGCAACCCATTGACAAGACTCGCAGACAGTGACACTGTTTGTTTGGACGGATGACGTTGGAGTTGTCGAAGTAGTAAGTACAGCAGTATCTGTGCTATCGTAAGAGGTGGTATTCTGATCAACAGTAGTACTCGACTCCGGATCAGGTAGAGCGGGCGACAAGGCACTTGTAGTTGATTCATCGAAAAGTGTAGTGATAACGGGCGATGCGGTGGCGGCTGACAAAGCTGCAACTATTCCGTCAAAAGATGTGGATACATCAGAAGATATCGATATATCAGTCGAGGTAGCAGTCGAGGTAGGTCCATTAGAAGACGTCAACGTATCAGGCGCCGTGATAGCAAGGATTGTAGCTGTAGTTGTTTCTTCAGAAGATATGAACCCATTATAAGATATCGATTCACCAGACGATACTGTATCAATGGTTGTTTCGTCAGGGGAGGTAAAGCCATCAGATGTCGTCGATCCACCAGAAGCCATTGAGGTATCTGATAATGAGGTAGCCAAGATTGTAGCTACAGTTGCTCCATCCGAGGAGGCAAAACCGTTAGAAGATGTAGATCTGTCAAAGGTTGTAGATTCATCAGACGATACGGTAGTAAGTGTCGTAGATGTTCCATCGATGGTGTTAACGCCATCAGAAGATGTATTGATAACGGGTAATGCTGTAGTTATGGACTCAGTTGCAATTGTACTATCCGTAGATGTAATACCAACAGAAGATACAACTCCATGGGAGGATACAGAGCCATCTGAGGAAATGATTTCGAGCGATGACATCGTTGTTGGAGACGAACTTGCTCTCTCAGAACCAGTAGATGCATTGGACGATGTTGTTATATCGAGAGAGGTAGTTTCATCAGGAGGTGTATAAATAACAGGCATTACAGTAACTACAGTTGTAGCCATAAGTGTGCCATCAGAAGATGAACTAGTAGCGTATGGTGATGTTGTGACCGGCAGCTTGATCAAAACCGCACCAAAGGAGTCAGATTCGGATGGGATATCTGTGGCAGTGGCAGTATCAGTCCCGGCTCCGGTGGTAGCCCTGTCCGTGTATGAGATTGAATTGTAAGAGCTCATGGAGGCGTCGAAGCTTGCGGGGGCAGACGAAACAGTTGAGGTAACTGATGAGCCTTCTGCGGTACCAGTCTCAGATAAACCCTGCACAGAGATCGCCCTGGTACTGCCCGTACCAGGGGTAGAAGAGATAGTTAATGCGAGGCTTGCGACTTCTGTTGTACCAGGCCTAGGCGAACTCTGCGTAGAGGTCGCACTGGTACCGTCAACGCCTGAAGCGGAGGAATCAGATAAGGTAGCTGATGAACTTTCTGCAGTAACAGGCTCAGATGAACTTTGCAAAGAGATCGCAGTAGTGCTATCAGTAACTGGGGTAGAAGGCATATGCAAGGCAATCGATGTGACTTCTGTGGTGTCAGGTCCAAGCGAACTCTGGGTAGAAGTCGCACTGGTACTGCCAATACCTGAAGTAGAAGAATCAGACAAGGTGAGCGATGAGGTTTCTGTAGTACCAGGTTCAGAGGTACTCGAAGGGACAGCAGTAGTACTATCAGTAACTAATGTAGTGGATAGTGTGTAAGGAGAAGACTCGGCTTGTCGCTGGTTGGCCACCAATCCACCTATGCTAGATCCAGATGTCTGTGTGTACACCGTGACGGTGGCACTAGAGGCGGATGCATGATGAGAAATACTTGATGAAATATCTGAGGTTGCTGAGGTTGAAAAGAAAGATGACGTCTGTAACGAAACGGTGATAATGGAATCAGAGGTAGACATATAATCAGCGGTACTGCTCGTTGAGGTATCCAGGATTGGTGAAGTGAAATAGGAAGATGATGTAATAGCTGATATGATAGATAGTGTTCCCATAGAGCTAGACTCAGAGGGTGTCTGCCAAGAGCTTTCGGAAGTACTATCAGCACTGGAAATGGCGTTCGTTGTATCGAAGGTAAACTGGGAAAGCTGCTGAATAATCACTGAACTACTGAGCTCAGGTTCTGAGGAAGTGTCTGTGGTAAGCACAGTATTACCATATGTACCGGCAATGGAGCTTGTTGTATCAGCGGCAGACTGGGCGAGTTGTTGAACGACTACCGGGCCGCTCGGTCCAGGATCTGAGGAGGTATCTGTAGTAGACACAGTAGTACTCTCAGTGCCTGTATTGGTCACTTCAATCGATAAAGATCCAATGGGGCTTGCAGTTATGGTACCGCCATTGAGACTTGCTGGCACTCCAAGAGACGTACTCGAGCTCATCAAAGGCTCAGAAGACGTCTCTGTGATAGTTGAAGTTCCACTATCGCTGTCTGTAACAGATTCTGTGCTATGAAGAGGCGAAGTAGAGCCTGTAGCTGAAACTGAGATGATAGAGAGGAGAGTTGTGTCAGAGAAGAAGGAGATTAAAGAGACGGTGGTGGTCTCAGAGGCCTGCATGTAGGTCTGTATGCTGATGACGGTAGTTCTATCGGCGCCTGAAATAGTCACTGCAGCATACAGTGTTGAGGTAGAACCTGGAGTTGAACTGCTAACACTGAAAGGCTGGAAGGAATTTGAAGAGGCAGATGAAGTGCTTGTTCCAGACGTCAGCGCTCCCGTATCTGTGCTGACCATATTACTATCATCGGTGGTTGCATCTGGTTCTGTAGTATACTGTGTCGATGTAGCGCTTTTGATGGTATAGGTGGTGTTCAAAAAGCGGAAGGAACTCGAAATGGGGAATGGTTGGCCGGTCAAAGACCTTGTCTGAGAAGCCTCCACTGAAGTGTCTGAGCCGAGAAAGGTACTATCCTCACTTTCGGCTGCACTGGTAGTACTCGACGTGGGGGAGGAGTAACTTGAGGTGGCAGATGACTCAGTAGACGAAGAGCTTCCTTCAACTAGCATAGTCGAAATCTCCATGCTAGACATGGCACTACTGGCACCTTCGGTTGAGACGGTAGGAATTGATGAGAGGGACGAACTTGAGAAGGCGGATGATTTGAAGGAGAAAGAGGTTGCTTGAGAGGCCTTTGTTGAAGTGTGTGTACTGATGATGGTACTGCTATGCTTGTCTATAGTAGTTTCTGTAGTGGAAGTCGGGGAAGTAGAGGCTGAAGGCGCCCAAGGAGAGACCAAGGGAAAGTGGTTCTTTGGTGCGATGAAAGAGACTGGCAAGACAAGTAGCACAGAAGATACAGTGTCGGTCTGCGCATTTCGCGAAGTATCTGTACCGACAACAGCGGTGGCATCAGTTCCAGTGCCAGTGGTCACTCTGGGAGGAGGCCTGGTAGAAATAGTGGTTGGTAGATCACTGCCAATACTTGCTGACGACTCAATGAATACAATCCCTGTTCCTCCAGACTGAGATGTTGTAGGATTGGTCTGTGTAGTAGTTTCAGAGAGCTCAATGATCACAGTTCCAATACCATTGGTCCCGGCGGGTTCAACTGTGTAGGTTCGAGTGGTGGAGACTGCTACAATAGAGGTCACAGTCACGAACGTAATATGTGTGAGCCATGTCGTATCTGTACTGCCCCTCATACTGTGAATCCCGGACTGTGTCGAGTCTGGTGACAGCTGTGTCATAACAGAGGAAGCTGTCAGAGGTCTGTCGGTGTCTGTGTTGAGCTGTCTTGAGGCAGTGGTCCCCAGCTGACTTGAGAAGGCCTTTCCTGTTGCTTTTGAGGAGATAAAGTCATCAGTTCCCGGTGATTCATTGGTAGAGCTTGCATCCTCAGGGGGCGACGAAATCAACATCCGAGTAGTCACGACAGGAGAATTGTGAGGATTCTTGGCTCCAGGAGCTTTCAAGGTTCCTTGAGGCTTGAGAGACTCAAGCATCTGCGTTGCCTGGTCTTGGGTTCTGTGACGATTACTGGACTGATATTCCGGCCGTCCGATGACCGCGGTTGATGTTCTGCCCGTATAAACAGGCGCCAGAGTCATGCCATCACGTTCACTTGTTAGAAGGCCAATTGAAGCGCCAGTAGGGATAGCCGTCATGATTATGACAGTGACGACAGGCGATGTCCCTCCGAAACCAGTAGGCGGGATGTTGAATATGGTTGCATTTCCATCACCAAGGACAGTGATACTGGTATAAGCAGCATCGTTTGGGATCATGAAAGTGCTGCAAAAGTCAGCAAACATGAAATGAAGCCGGGAATCTCGATATGGTGAGCATACGTTGTCAAAGTCTTATACAAAGTGGATGACCCATCGACGATCATGATGGGCTGGGTCTGGATGACTCTCCTCCCTTCGGGGCAGAAAGGACGCAGTGGACCTAACTTTGCATCAGCTACTGCAGCCACCAAGGCCAGGGCCAGAAGTGGCTTGAGGCATTGGAGAAGCATGGTCAACGGAAATAAGACAAAGGATTGTTTTCAATTACGAATGTCAAGGGAAAGGAATTATTAGAGCATTAATTTCAGCGAGGGACTGAATAGAAAAGGAAATAAAACTAATGATATCATGTCCGCTAATAACCTAGCAAATCGTTGACAATACAGCAAAGACAAAAACAGAACAAGTTGTCGTAGCGATTAACATAATCCTACAGACCTTCGCCGTTCGAAAAAGACATCAAAAAATCGATCGGCGAACACAAGAGGGTCATGGATATCGAGAGCGCCCTGTGCATCAGCTGAAGCACGTTTATTTCCTTGCCTACCTCTCGGCCGAAAGTACCGACAACACGGATGCAGTAAACTTTAAATCACCCCATTTCATGTCGTCTAGCGTCAAGCCAGGCTTTATCAGGGTCTAAAAGGCTGAAGGGCTGCACCGGGCACGGGCGAATCCCGTTTTCCCGTACCTTGCAGTCTGGTGTGTGTGCCAGCATGCAATCTGATTCGCTATAAAGGTTTTTGGGACTGCTTTCATTAATATTTTGGGGAAATGCTCTAACAGTTATGGGAGCACGTTGTATGCAAGCGTCAGACAGCCTCTTAGTGTCTGTACACTTTTTCTTACAGTTAATTTCTAAGTATTTGTTTTAATTCTGAACTTGGACGATCAAAAGATTGCAAGATACAATCCGCTCTCGGCATCTTCGGCTATGATACTGCGGTTTCATCAATTCCGAGACCCCGGGAACGCTATACGGACTGCTCCGTATCTCTTTATTGGCTAGGCCTGTCCGAACCTTCCTTTTTGAAGTTGAGTCTTTAGACGCTTGCCGTGCCCTCGGTAAGAAACCGGCCACATGACGTTTGGTGGCTGGATGTGTGTTGCCTAGTGAAATGACGTTTAAATGTGGCTTGCATCTTGACGCGGCTACTTTGGCCTGTTCACCAGAGATAGAATCAGCGAGGCTGTCAAGTTGAATGCCGTCAGTGGTACTTCTCATAAATCTCAGCTGTTGGAAGCAGCTGTGAATAGGGAAACGAATACATCTCTCGGTTTGTTGACCTGACATGTCTCGTTGAGGCGTCACAAGCTTTGACTATCTATTCATCTATCTCTTGCTTCTACCCGGAAACATGCTGTGTTTGGTAGGATACGGAACTGACTTGACCGTTGCAGCTAGAAGGTTCTAAAACGAGGCATCGCACTGGCGCATATCCAGTACTGCGGTGATACTGCAACACATAACCCGATCCTGGAAATCAGGGTATTCAGCAGGATCGATTCTGTTAAGGAAATCTTGAAATTGATAAGTCGTCAGTGGCTTTTAATACCTTTTGTGTCCAAAGTGTTTGCAGTGCTGCTAATCTGTCAGAGTTCGCGCTAGCTGTGGCATGCGTTCCGCCCTCGGCTGCGCTTATAAGACATTACCGTCTGTCTTAACTTAGTGCAAAGTCATGCTTTGAAACACAGACTGGGCTCCATTTCTGAACTTCTCAATTAGGAACAGCTTATCGTTGCTTTGCCGATCATTGAAGAAACAGGGACAGGTTCCCCGGATGCCCCAGACATTGGATGTTTTGCTTTACCACGTGCGCCTTATCGTTATGGGTAGCCGAGAAGGTTACCGGATTGAGTAGGTGGAATGGAAAGATCTCAGGAGAATCTCTTTGGAATCAGTTCGTACGCCGGGAATTCGATTACTGCATACACGCCTCCTCGTACGATTTTCATCCAGACACCAACTCAAAGCGGGAAATAGAGCTCGGGTGACAGTTGGCAGTTGTTAACGGCGACCGATTATAGCTCCATTTCTTGTTGATAAACTTGTTTGTAGATTAATAATCTTTCGCTCGGTTAAACACAAGTCTCAGAGGGTTGTCCACAAACCCGTGGACTTGGGCCGTAACCGACCGTTTTGGTCCCACCCAAGACCGTTAGCTCCACACGACGGGATCCTCGGTGCTTGTGGAGACGAATGTGTTTTATCTAGCAACCAGTCACAAAAGGGCGCTTCCTGAGGGATGGAAGTCAATCGGGAATACATATGTGGATCAGGGTTCAGGCGCGTGCGAGCCCCCCTTAGACTGTTGTTGACTGGAATGCTACCCCAATATTTTCGGCAGAGCCCCGGGCCCAAGGACACGGTTGACGTGCTGCTCGGATGTAGGATAAGGTTCAAGCACCTGCGCTAGTCTGGCTCTACTAACCGTTTCCTGTCATGACATTGTGCAGTACCGGATTCATGGTACTCTGTCGATCTCAGGGGTCATCAGGGGTCAAGCTGATCTGGAGATGAGCTGGATATCACCAAGTGCAATGCGTGCGGACTGTTCTGGCAATCAAGGAATAGGAACAGTCGGGTTTTGAGTGGATCAATGGTAATATTTAATACTCGTGCATTTATTTGAGGATTCTTATTCTTAATGTCTCAGTTAAGAACGGACCAATACTCAGCTTCAGCCTTGAGATATTTCAAGTCTTCTGGGGCAAGGGCACTCGCGTTGCAAGCCATACAATGGGGTCACGTATCAGTCTGAGTGTCAGCTGGCTCTGCCTCATCCTCACAGCATCTGCCCTCCCCGCTCCTGATCCTTCTTCTTGCATCAGTGAGATTTCTCTCCCCACCATTACTCTTCGCCCAAGCAAGGGCATCTACGAGAATGTCTACACTAGACAATACCAGGAGCTGGCCCCCCAGGGCTTGACGGTAGCTACCTACACTTTCACTAAGACGTGCTCAACCATCAACTGTCCGATTCCCCTCGAGACTGCCCCTCCCACCGGCTTTACCCAGGCCGTGGTCGCAGACGGATCACTCACCGCGACTCTCACATTCCCCACTGAGTCCCTGGCGGCATACTCCGCTGCTGGCTACAGCGTCAAGCCTGTCAACACTGCTTCTCCTACAAAGCATGATTCGGGTGCTGGCTCTACACCTACTCCAAGCGCGTCAAGAAACTCTGGTAGCTCTTCCAATGATGCCAACAAAATCCCGAGCTACTTCGATAGGAATAAGCCAACATCATCTGTCGGGGCGTTCGCTCTCCAACTCAGTCCTTCTTCCTCCACTGGTATCCTTACCCTGGACCCATCTCCCTCGGGGCTTCCTCCTTTTGGTGACCCATTGAACAAGGACAACAGCGGATCTGATGGTCAACAATTTGTAGTTGTGGATGCTGCTGGGGTAGAAAGGCCGGATATGATTAAAACTCTTTTAATACTGAGTGCAAGTATACTTACAGTATTCTTAATTTAATATTTATTTTTTTAGCCTTTTTTACTTAAGGTATAGAGGATATTAATATATTAAACTTAATACTATACTAGAGTTCTATTAGATATTAGTACTCAAGCGAATCTTGACAGTATTAGAGGACGTTGTAAAGAGCATACCTCGGGTCCTGGCATATGTGTTGCCCTCAATGGCTGCGGTCGTCTGGACTCCACCAATAATGATGTTGGGCTGGTGGGTCCGGATGAGAGATTCCCCGAAACACGATTAAGGAATGTACCAGTAGCTTTATCAATGTTCAACACAATAGCTTCCCTTTATACGCAGCAATTCAACACGAGAGCAGGAATAACTCTGATGTCCCTCTCTCTATGGGGCTGGCCTAAATAGCCACAAGAATGCAGTTACTAAGATAGCCCTCATTCTTAATTATCTGCTCTCGATCAGTAAGTATCTGTATCAGCTTTCCCACCAAGCTCAGTTTATTAGTATATGAATGGTTGCAGAGTTGCCAATGTCAAGAAATAACTTATGAAAAATAACTCAACACTAAAGAGCCAAGGCGATGCTTATTCATTGACAAGGAAGAATTTTGCCAGCTATGTAGGGATCTGATAAGATAATCTTAACTGTTGCTGCACTGTCATAGGTTAAGCTTAAAGTGCCAAGACGTGTCGGTTATCAATCTAAACTATTTGCGTGGTTAGTTTGAACTGCAGTGGTCTGATGACACGTCTTGGCACGGGGGAACCCTCGTACTCATGCACATTTAAGAAGACACTGTCCCCTGCAGAAGAAAGTAAATTTGTCAATCCAAATTTTTAAGATGGCTGCAGAAAAGAGCGAGATCACGCCTGCTGGCCAGGGTCCTCTGGGACCCAGCAATAGCCGCGCTGAAATTGACTCTGAGAGCAACCAAGATGCGTTTCCAGCTCCGACAGAAGCTCTGCGCAAGCTCTGGACTAAGTTTCCGCTTACCTTGGCGTTCGTCGGGTGAGTGAATAATTTTCAACATCGGGGCCCGCGGGCTGCAATGCTGACGCGGTCTCCAGCCTTTTCGTCATGAACTTCTCCATGATCTTTGCTGCTTCTTCCGCTGGAGTTTACGATCCGTACGCGACTAGTCATTTCCAAGGTCATTCGCTTATCGCTACCGCGAACATCATCCATGGCATTGTTCGTATTGTCACCTATCCACTCGTGGCCAAGGTCGCGGATGTGAGTATACTTTAGTGCTGCTTGTTTTCTTAACCGAGGCTAACTCGAGTACCAGCATATTGGACGACCGCAGGGATTTGCTGGGGCTGCGATTAGCATGGCTCTGGCGAACGTCCTCTATGCGTCGTGCCGCAATGTCGAGACATATCTTGTAAGCACCTCATCCTCTCCATGGAATTGACTGACGCCATCAGGCTGGTGGCATCTTCGAATCGTTCGGTGATACATGGTGGACAATCACTGAGCAGATCTTTATTGCCGAGGTGACCTCCCTGATCAACAGAGGTTTCCTCTTCACCCTCCCGCAATCACTCGCTGCCATACCGACTTTGTACGCCGGCACGTATCTCGGTGAGCATATGCTGCTCAAGTCCTCGTGGCGCTGGGGTTTTGGCATGTGGGCTGCAATCATGCCATTCTGCGCACTGCCAACTATTGGTATTATGCTGTTTATGAACTTTAGAGCGCGAAAGAAGGGTATCGTGAGTAAGCGAACTTCATTGCGAGCTGCCTCCGAAATACCAAAGGGTGCTTCTTGGATCGTCCAAGCTCGACAGGTACTCTATGTCCAGTTGGATATCGTCGGCGCATTCCTGTTACTTGGAGGCCTGTCCATGACACTTCTTCCCCTGTCGATAACTGGGAGACGCAATACCGACAAGTGGACTGAGCCATCGTCTATTATATTATTAGTTGTTGGCGTCTTGACATTCGTTGCCTTCTTGATCTGGGATGGCCGGTATGCAAAGAAGCCCATCGTGCCTTTCCGCATGATCAAGAACCGCAACGTCATACTCGCTTGTGCTTCGGTGTGCTTGATCGCCATGTCGGACTCGACGTATCGAACATTTGCTTCAAGCTTCTTGCAGGTCGCCGGTGGCTATTCTCCTGGCCATGCAGTTCGTATTGAGTGAGCCCCCACCAATCACCATGGCGAGGCGTACAAGTGCTAACGATTCATCAGCAATTCTCGACGCGTCGCGTTGAACCTCGGAGGTCTTGTTATTGGCTTGGGTATCAGATTTGTCAAGCACACTAAACCTTTCATCATCCTCGGCTGCTTGATGGTTGCCTTAGCGAACGGACTTCCGATTTTCTTTACAAACATTGACGGAGCTCGAGTCGCAAATGAAGCGTCACTGACCACGGGACAAGTCTTACTTGGTCTTGGCCGTGGTTTCGCTCAGGTTCCACTCCAAGTCTCTCTGCAAGCGGCTGTTCCAGACCACGAGATCGGTATGGCAACCGCCATGTTCCTTTCTTCATCCGGATTTGGTGCCAATGTTGGTAACAGGTAGGTCTTCATGAAAGATCATCTTCCGAGGCAGCAACTAACCTGCATCTCAAGTATCGGAGGAGCATTGTGGAACACCCTGCTTCCCCGCCGCCTCGCTGCAAACCTCCCAGAAGAAGTCAAGGCCAACAGCACTGCAATCTTCCGTTCGATCGTGGTTGCACAGAGCTACGAGTTGGGCACTGAGACTCGTGATGCGATTAACCTCAGCTATCGCATGACACAACAGACCCTCGCCATTGGATCTCTCTCCCTGTCTATTCCGCTGCTATTGATGATGTTCTTCTTCCGAAATGTCAAGCTAGCCAAGGAGGATAACGAGAGGAACGAGATTGCAGAGCAACAGCTTGCTGCAGCAGAGCAGAAAGTTGGAAATGGACAAAATGAGACGAGCGAGAAGAAGTAGCCTGTCACGCTACGCAACAGGAGACGCCCCATTGAATGCCTTCTCCTGAGTGATGAATCGGGGCACAATTCTCAGAATTATACGTTTCTTCTCTTAGTCGTACAGACATGGGGATATGTGAGCTCAGTTACAGCTGCCGACCAGGGCACTCAATGGCACAGCATCTAAGTAATATTATCCTATAGATAGAGGCAGCTTATAAGGTTAAGCTTTAGG
>JAAOAR010000937.1:0-11601 GCA_013395995.1 Fusarium pseudoanthophilum | reverse complement strand
AGTACGAGAGGAACCGCTCATTTATATAATTGGTTTTTGCGGCTGTCTGACCGGGCAGTGCCGCGAAGCTACTATATGCTGGATAATGGCTAAACGCCTCTAAGTCAGAATCCATGCTAGAAGGCGGTGATGCTACCTGCACCTATAGATGCACAAGAATAGGTTTCAGCTTGGACTCATCTGCAAAATGACTTAATAGATTGTCTCTCCTTACATTGGACATCTAAGCATTTATATTAATAGTAAGATTCATCCTTGTAGAGCTTGGGTCATTGTTTTAAGGCATCGTAGTTGTGATTCTTGGTTCCGGGTAGCTGTAGTGGATCAATCCACTAACTCGACCCCGTTAGTTCATCAGAGCGCTAAAATGCGGGGAAACACTGACCTAAAAGTCATCCTTACGCCAATTTCACATCCGTGCTTTGAACTCGGCCTACTCCCCGAGATTTCATTCTTATGCCAACTCCACGCCTCTCTCGCTGAAAATCCGGCGAAGTCCTTCCTAATTCGTCTTGTTCTTCTTGCAGCTCATCTCCAATCTTTGAAAAATCATGAGTTCGGCGCCTCGAACCCGGACCAAGCCTTGCGATCAATGTCGAGGTTCGTCAAAGGCTGCAAGGATACCTTGATCCAGCTGACAACCATTCACAGAAAAGCATCTGAAATGTATGCCAAATTTGCTTGCGAGTAGAAAGTCTTCAAACTGATAGGTCCAGGTGACAATGAAACTCCTTGCGCCAATTGTAAAAAGGCTTCTATCAGTTGCGCTCGAGCCAAAAAGTTCCGCATCAAAAAGCTCATCACTAGTGAAAACACGTTCAAGTTTGATCCGAACCAGACATGGATAGAAACATCGAATCAAAGTCAGCCTGACCAATCTCCTTGATTGTATTTGTTCTAACTGAGCTTGACAGAAAAATCAAACGCAATTTCCTTTGTCGACGAAACAAACTCTGCATCTCGCCACTCCCGTTCAACCGCCGCCGCTGAATCTCCGTCTTCCGAGAATGAATCTCAATCCGAAAGTTTGGATTTCGCTGCTTCTGTTTTGCAGACATTATCGAAAGGCAATACGCAGATAGACGTCGAGCACGAACCGTCTGTGACCGGAGGACTTTCAGAAGAAGCCCCAGATGCTTTTGGGGGGTCCCATGGCCATGAGGGCTTCCCTGCTGCACAAGATCTTTCTCAACTATCGCTCAATACATCACCAAGTGAACAGGCAACTATTGCTCCTAATCACTATGGGACGGCATCCCTTCCTGTCTTTTCAACCCAATGGCAGCACTCATCTCCTGAAGACGATACAGGAAAGTATGTAAATCCTAGCGGAGCTGACGATCAGTCACCTTTTGGTGGATACAGCTCCCAGCTATATCAAGCGGATACTCTTCCTTCAATGATGGACCTGGAACTTCATAATCCTACTTCATTGTTGAGCGCGAATCCGTCTCAGCCGCCGAGCTTGGAGGAAGCTTGCCTGCTTCGCTGTTTCGTTGAGAAACTCGCAAGAGCTGTAAGACCATTGCAAGGTATCCCAGGAGAGGCCTTTAAGCTGACCATTGAGGTAGTTTGACACCACCGACAGGGATCACCATTACATTTCAGTACTTCCTCTTCGAGCCGTACATAGCCCTCTTCTTCTCAACGCTATCTGCACCGCCTCAGCACGCTTCCTTACACGTGTCGCCTCGCTTCAAGACCCCGACAACATCATAGAGTACGCAGGCGTACAGCTTCCAGACCTCAACATGGAATCGGCTATCCACTACCACAACAAGTGCATCTCACATCTCATGGGAGTGTCAGCAGATCCGGTCAACTCCTGTAGTGACGATGCTCTGGCTGCTATTACCATATTGAGGTATCATGAGCAGGTTGACAGTAGGATAATTTTGGTTTGTGTCAACCAATTCTGACACTTGGTAGCACATTTTACCGGTACCGATAATGAGACGTTCTCGATTGCTGTTCGTGCCGTATTCCAAGCATCTCAGAACGACGCAGACGGACTTCTTCATCTGATTCTTCAACCTCCTCGCGGCTCAGATGTCTATGCAACCTCACTATCTTCTCTACGGTTCTCAGCTTGTCTGATTGCACTTCGACAAGAGATCTGGTCTGTTCTCATGCATCGCCGTCCCTTCCGACTACCGATTCTACCTGTTGAAAACTATGGCATCTTTGATGACACCTTGGCCGCTGACGACTACGACTGGACCAACCGAGTTCTCATCTGGTGTGCCCACGTCCTCAAATTCTGCTACCCAGATGGCAACGAGGAACAGCCAATCGATAACCGAACTCGGTCCCAACAATGGGAAGCTATCAAAGATTTCCAGAGAAACTGGGACGCGAAACGACCTCCTCATTTCGCACCACTCTACTACCGCGAGCGCAACCCATCAGAAGGTCAATATTTCCCCGAATACTGGATCACAAGCCCATGCCAGATGCTAGCCCTCCAACACATCGAACTAGCACGTATAGTCCTTGCAGTACACGACACCAAGATCCAACTCGGCATTGGCGGCAGAGCTGCGCATAAAGCACTAGAAGAGCTTATGCGAGAAGCAACAAGACGTGTTTGCGGTTTGGCTATGTCGCAAAAGTGGTG
This sequence comes from Fusarium pseudoanthophilum, assembly GCA_013395995.1. Classification (NCBI taxonomy): domain Eukaryota; kingdom Fungi; phylum Ascomycota; class Sordariomycetes; order Hypocreales; family Nectriaceae; genus Fusarium; species Fusarium pseudoanthophilum. Next base: position 8,984 of record JAAOAR010000937.1, on the reverse strand, counting down.
TCAAGAGGGAATGGTAACTGCTGCTGTTGGATTGTCCATGTGCGGCGAGTATTTTCAAGACCCCGGAGAACAGGCTGCGATTATGGAGTTGGTGACGTTGCTTGAACGTGATCATGCTTGGCCAACCAGCACTTTGTTGAATAAGCTCTGGGATACGTGATTTTGAGGATCGCTACGAGTGTGAATTGAGTATAATAACGTTGATCTCTTGTGATTCACGATGGCTGCCTGATTGGTATGCACGATTGCGTGATACGAATGAGTCATAAGCAGCGGATATCGACTTCCAACCAACATACTTAGGCCGCCAAAGCCCAGATACTTTCAACAAGATTCAAAGCAGCTTCAGGATGTCTTTCAAAGCTCTAACTCTGCCAAAATCGCTGTCCGACCCAAATCAATGGGACAAACTCGTGGACCAGTCTAAAGAATTCCGGCTGCTCTCTCTGCAACAATCCCCCGAGTCATTCAGCTCAAACTATGCACGCGAAGCGGAATACACAAAGAAAATATGGGAAGCCCGGCTAAGCAACCCGCTCGCATCCAGCATCATCATCACTTCCGATCCAAACCCAGGTTCAGTTGACGACCTCTCACTGATTCTGGACCAACCGTGGCTCGCATCGCTTGTTCTCTATGGCCCACTCGAAGCCAAGACAGCTGCCAAAACATGGGAATATCGGCAGAAATTCGAATCTGGAAGTCTTTACTTTGGTCCGATTGCGGACGAGATCAAGTCTGCTTACGTTCTCAACGCGATTTACGTTCCTCCATCGCAGAGGCGCAAGGGCTTGGCGAATAAGCTGATCGAATACGCCAAAGAAGTCGCAGTAAGACAAAATGAGGGCAAAAAGGTTATGCTGGTTCTTCTGGTCAATTTCAACTCTGTCGCGGCTATGAAATGCTACGAGAAGTCGGGGTTTGAAGTCGTGCACGATTACTGGTTCGATGATCCAAATGCTTCTGGAACAACTCAAGGTCATGCAGCTGTAATGAGATTGGATGTCGGCGGGAATGATTCTAGGACCTAGAAGAATTCTTCCGTGGAGTAGCTAGGGGAGGAAAGAAAACATAGAACCCCGATCCTAAATGACAAAAACACTTAGGCAATATAGTCTAAGCTTAGGATAGCTTTTAATGACTTTATTTTGGCACCCTATATCAAGGTTTGCTGTTTTCTTGCCCCCAAGGAAGTAGATTGTTCCATTTTTTGGGTCTGATAGGTAACTGGAATGAAGCTATACGAAGTCAGGAATGCCGAGATAGATTAAATGAACAATTCGGCGCTATTAAGAATCGCCAAGTGACAATTAAATATCTAGCCACATTGGCTTATTCATAGATTGAGTATCTATCGTCTAGCGATCGTATAAATATGCCTCGTGTTGGATTGTCACGCAAGCGGTCAGATTTAACGTTCGGGACCTCCGGATCCAGCCTATTGTTGAGGTCACCCAGCCACCGATCGTGGCGCTCACCTTTTGCAACGTTGTACCGCGTTTGTGAAAGCGCGGTTTCAATTGGTATTTTTAGACATCGGCTACTGCTAAAATACGGCTGTGCCTTGCGTTAAAATGCTTCTATTTTGCGATGTTGAGAATAGCTTCACTTCTTTGACCTCACGAAAGAATGCGGAATTGGCCGTTGAGCTTGGAGTGATGATGCTCACTGTTGGGCGGGAACAAGCGGGGTTACAGACGGCAGCACGGGTACGCGGATGCCAGGATGACCCCGAGCTATTGATCACTAGACCTTGAGGCTGAGAATCACCTGAACCTCAACGAAAGTCATGGTGCATTTCCCCTCACTACAGCCTTGTCTCGGTGGAACTTGTGAATATCCAACGTCCCATCGCACGCTCGGATGATTATGATTGAAGCGCGAGTGAACAATTGTGTTACATGCATACGTCGTGATGTCTTCATCAGGAAGGTCTATGCTGATTAAAACACGAGAACTGCTTGAATCAGCATGTGGAAGCGGGGAAGTCGATATACGGTCAGACATGCATGTTCTGTCGATGATGCCGGGTCCGAGTGGTGATGCATGCATCAAGGGCCCTGTTCTCCATGACGATGCATGGTTCAAGCGGGGTACAGCACCTCATGACGGATCAGCTGAGCCCACGATGGAAGCTTACTTCTCTCAGTTTCTCTCTTGGTAGAATCATGAGCTTTATTGAGTGATAAATCGATCGATGGACGTTCTTCTCAATGACATCAAATCAGTTGGTTGACTACGAGCTCAAATAAAGATCCGCGAGATCTTCAAGTCTCCGAAACAATAGACCTGCAGATTGTCGTTCATCTGTGGGGAGCTGATAACGATCAGTGGGGAAGAGCTTTGACATGTTCTCGGTCTAGGGTCGACATGCAGAGAAGAATGGAGAAGAAAAGTCGGTTAGAGCGGCGGGACAAAAAAAGAAGAACGGACGGGTCATAGTCATCCCTATCGTAACCTTCTTTTACGGATACAGCTATTTTGCAGCCTCCCATTTTCTTTAGCCGCTCGCTGTCGTGATAGCGTCTCGTATTTGAGGAGGCTGGCCGTTTATTAGCCCAGAACATACGGGACGGTAGTAGACTAGCCGACCACGACAGAGTTATCATACGAAAATACCACGAGCAGAGAAGAAACGATGAAATTATTGTTGCAGTGAGTTAATTGACTTCTGATGATTGACCTGACGTCAGCACAGGGAATTTACTCCTCTGCTGACAATCCGCATGCTTTAGTTCAAAGTCCCTGGACGCATATCGCACACAGCCCGCTCACCCACGATGTCGAGCTAGCGAGCTAAGCAGGCAGCCCACCCACGATCTAGACCCTTCCTTGCCCTAGTGCAAAAAAAAAAATGGCCGGTCGGGAGTTCGTATCAGTGGTTGGTAAGGCCAAGACCTCAGCAAGCCACGCCAACTACTGCACTACCCAACGAATCTGGAAAAGCCTCTTGTCTCATAGCAGTTCCCTCTCGCCGTTTATTTCACTACAGCAACTCAACTCATGCAGGGTATCGTCCGTGCTATTGGTGATCTGATGCAAGGGGTGTGGAGATCCCTGCCGTTGGTGGCCTATCCCTGGTTGCGTAGTCGACGCTAGCACCGCGATACGAGCCATCGTCTGATCGATATAAACCGAGGCTTTTTTGACAGGGGAGGTTGGGAGGACTCTTGGCTAGAGAAGTCAAGTATTAAACCAGCCTTCACCAATTGCCAATTGAACTCGAAATCTAACTACTATATCAACGTGCGTGAGAACATTCAAAACATCTCATCTCATCCTCACTCATCAATTTTTCTTTTGGATAATTGTGCATTACTGACAAGCCATCTTATCTGTTGTACCTCGTCACACGACACTAGCAAGAATGTTCTCCAAAGCCATCGCAGCCCTCGCCCTCGCGGCACCTCTTGTCTCAGCCCAGACTTTCACAAAGTGTAACCCCATGACAGCCAGTAAGTCTCACCACTTTATCCCAACAACTCGGTACACTTGACTTACACAGCATAGCATGTCCTGCCGACCCTGCATTTGGAAAAGACACTGTCCACTGTGACTTTACAAAGGGTGCATGTGAAGCTTTCGCAGAGGATGCCGGTACTGCTCTGCAACACAACGAGAATGGTGCTGTCTTTACAATTTCGGGACCTAACCAGGCTCCTACAATTGCGACGGGCAAGTACATCTTTTTCGGCCGTGTGGATGTCGAGGTGCAGGCCTCTACGGGTGTAGGCATCTGCACTAGTGCTGTTCTTCAGTCCGATAACCTTGACGAGGTAAGTTCACTGCCAAGCTTGTATAAAGCATCAACTAACAAAATTCAGATTGACTGGGAGTGGCTTGGAGGCGATAACGCTCAAGTTCAGTCAAATTACTTCAGCAAGGGAGATGTCTCAACATATGACCGCGGTGAATTCCATCCCGTCGTCAACCCAACAGGCCAATTCCACCTCTACTCCATCGAGTGGACTCCCTCCGCCATCAACTGGATGATCGACGACCAAGTCGTCCGCACCCTTCCCTACACCGACGCCACCGGTCCCAATGGCTATCCCCAGACCCCCATGCAGATCAAGCTTGGAACATGGACTGCTGGTTCTCCCGACGCTGCCCCTGGTACCATTACCTGGGCTGGTGGTCTGGCCGATTACTCTCAGGGTCCCTTCAACGCTTACTACAAGAGCATTTCCATTGTTGATTATGCTGGCGGTGATGCTCCTACAACAGCGAGTGTGCGCGAGTATATTTACGGTGACCACAGTGGAAGCTGGAAGAGCATTCAGCAGATCAACTAAAGCGTGTTGATGAATTAAAATGAATTAAAGAGATGGGATTTTTAATGAGGGTTTAATGAAAGATGGGGGAATACCATGGTTTATGAGCATTTCAGCATTTTATAGACGATAAATATAATTATGATCAGTTAAACAATCTCGGAGCTACATCTTTGCTGTTTCTTGTGACTGTCGTATGATTACATATAGCCCAGACTTGGTGAAGCATAGTAACCTATATACTTTATGCGGCGGTTTAAGGAACTGAGTTTCACTTCCAAAATCACATTCTCCAAGCCGGAAACTTAAGTTAAGTGTCTGTTTCTTTATTGTTCACTGTTGCTGGTTTGTTGTTGTCGTCCTTAATACTATCTTTGACATTTAGATGCTGTTGTTTAGGCTTGACCTTACCAATTGGAGGCAAGGAAGCTTGGTACTAGGTCCTATACCCCTTTGTAATGAAAGGACTCGGGCAACTATAAGCAAGAGTCGCAAAGTCCTAGACCTTTTCAACTTTTCACATCTAAGGGATATGAAGATGTCTCGCTTCCCGAGGCCTGCAAAACACAACATCAACTATCCACATATCAGAACGTCATGTTTTCACGAGCTGTCGGTGACAGTTGAATTCCAACTATTTCGAAACATGGCTATGAGAGCGCAAAAAAGAACTGCTTCTCAGTCATAGACGGAGCAAAAGAGTGGTTCCGCCCGGGATCGAACCGGGGACCTTCTCGGTGTTAACGAGATGCCATAACCAACTAGACCACGGAACCGGCCTGTGATTGGATGATAGACCCCTCGCCAGCTAGTTCCCAAGTTGGTGGCGGTATCATCTCCGTCGTGATCGTTCGAGGCGTTCTCGTGGCTTCAGATCATGCCCAAGTTCTTCGAGTTAGTCTTTTGACTCATGTTTCTACCTCTTCTCTGATCGAACGGAGACAGAACCAACATGGCTGTAGAGAGGTGAGAGTGGCAGGGTCTCCCTGAAAATCAAAGCCTTGCTCGTCGAAACCAGTTCGCTCAAACAATCGGAGAAGTAGAGGGAGGTGGGGAGTTCAAACTTTTATTCTTTGGCAGCGTAACGACAAAAACTTCATGGAACTGAGTACAGAGTTGTTGTTACAAATAGGCAGAAAGGGGCCGATGTCGCTCAACATTGCTTGTGTAACAACAGGTAGTGGACCTGCTCCGAGCAAATGACCCAGGGGCAAGGGAACTTGACTGACGTAAGGGTAGCTTAGAACTGATAGGCTCCTGGTCCTGAAAAGACCGTCCGTCTGGGGCCCACCCATCTATTCTTCCTCTGATTCACTCACTCATCTTGATATACTCTGAGTCTCTAGTCTTTGCTTTCGACTGACGTCTTGTTGCACGGAACCCTAACTTTGATTATTTTCGACATTTTCGTGTGCCATTTTGCCCAAAATATCTTTTATCGAATCCTATCATCACTGCCCTTTACTTTCGTTCAGTGCAAGCTCGGAGACCAAGCGTTGTGTCTGCTGTTGATGGCCCGGGGCTGAGAGCTTGTAATCACCGCTTTGAGCTTGTTAGTGAGTCTCTGTCACGAACTGAGCAAGAGAGCTTGACTGACATGTTTGGTAGTGTAGTCAGCCGCGTACAAGTACTGAACAAGAAACTCAACGTCCGTCTCGCAACCTGTTTGTCTCTTCTCGGAGGATTCGTGCCAATCGCAACTACTCGTAACGAAACAAGGAGCCTACCCGACGATCAACCTAACGCCTTGCAAAGAGCACTCCAAAGAAAGATGTCTGCACCATCTCTAGAACAGCAGGATACAGAGTCCGTCTCCTCCGAGGACAGCTTCGACCCAGCCCCCACTCTGGCCCAGAAGACAATCACCAGAGAAGAAGCACTCCAGCAAGCTGGCGAGAATATTGCCAAGATGGGCAAGTCAAAGTTTTTCGACAAGCTCCTCGGGCCAGCAGTATCAAAATGGCTCACCGAACCAATCCTCCGCGTCCTGCCTCCCAATATGAAGCACACCGTTCATACCTGGTGCTCAAGTCACGATCCGATGTGGTTTAACCAACTTTCCGAGTTCATCGACGAAGATATCTCCGAATGGGAGTATACCATTGAAGTCCCCAACCGACGAAAGGACATGGCCTTCTGTGGGATGGGCGCGGACATCCTTCGGTTCTATGTTGCGGATCTGAAGCCCTTGCGTAAGGGACTTCCAGAGCCGGAACGTCGAGAGGTGGTCAACAAGGTCCGTCGGGGAGTCGCCCTCTTCGCTGACTTTCATGACGAGAAGATGAAGGAGATGGAACGGGAGGCGTGCGAGCTTGTACAGCAGGAACGTGAATCAATGGAGATTGAGCGTAGCGCTTTCGCTACTGCATTTGAACTCCAGAACGAAGCCATCGCTGACTAGAGAGCGGGGATGGCGTTGTCGCTTCAGAGCCTGCAGCGCATGCTTCACCAAGGTCCGCAGATGTTTCCGTGCATTGAGAGGCGATGGTACCGAAGTCTGGCCAAGTCTGGAAGTGTCCCGGAAAGTCTTCGTCGGCTGGTCGAGTGTCATTGTGGCGCAGATGAGGCGTTCCGTCTGGCTCAGCTTGAGGAGGCTTTCCGCTTGGGTGAAACGATGGGTTCTTGAGGAGAAGAACAGTCGCGTAAGTTGTTATGCTTATTCCGCGGGTGCTTTCGAGTGTGTGGCTGACATGACATTGAAGTTCTAGGACTGCGATGGAAGATTCACATCGAGATATCAGATAAGGCTTATGAAGTGAAGGGTGGTGAGCTCCATGTGAGCAATGAAGGTCCTTTCGGAGCTGTAAAGCGCGATTTTAGGGGATGGTAAAAAGGGGAGTTGAAGAGAAGTGGTTATGAATCACGACTGTGATGGATGGACGGTCTGTTGAACCTGGATAAATTTTAGATGGCGAGGCTTTAAGAATAGAGTGATGGCTTTGAGAAGTTATCAATCTTTAGAGTGCTACGAAAACGGCAAATGAGAGGACTGTTGATGTGCTGCGTTGCTTTATCTATTGACACATCAAGATTAGTTGCATCAGCTCCGTGAGCCAACTTCACTTGTTCATGAGGAAGTGGAAACAGTTAGACCCCTTGAGAATGGTAGAAATATTGGAGGTATGCCATATGGGCCGATTCCATCGCTTCTACACGCACCGGCAAATGATGTCGCATTCCACGCCAGCCACGTCACAAAAATACAAGCTTCACCGTGGACTTCTTCCTCGAGGCCACGAGGCTGTTATATCCGTTGGAAGAGACTTGCCGGACCAGCGATATTTTCCTTGGTGATTTATTCTGACGGTGCCGGTGGACTTGGTGGTCTAGTTCGGTTGTATGTGCAGCTCACCTCCCTTTAACCCCTAATGCCGGCATGCATGTCCTGGTTCTGTCATTCATAAGCGGGTTCCGCCCCGCCCCGGAAACTCGTTTCTTCAAGGCTTCTCTCAAGGTTGCTCATCTCGTCCTCGAGCTCCGAAGGCGAACAGTCTCGCTTCGCCATCTCAAAGTCTACAAGAACCACGTCATACCCATCCCGCACAAGAAAGTTGTGTTTGTTGATGTCGCCAAGCTTGATGCCGAGCTCATGTAGCCGACCTAAAGCCTTCTTGCAGTCATCGATATCTGCTGGCCTAGCAGCTCTCGCGCCTTCTACCTACTCAGCAACGAAGCCAACCACCCGCCCATCTTTGCCCTCAGTGAGGTGGCCTAGAAACTTAGGACCGATTTCGCTGCCACTGATCCATTGATAGGCGGCCGTCTCGACCTCAATGAAGGGGATTTCCCAGGGCCAGACCGCGAGTTTAATGAGCACGGGTCTGCCGCCCTCAACTTCAGGATGTGTCGAGAAGTGGACTCGTTGCCTCACTCGCTCTTGTCGCGTGAATTCTAACTCATTGAGCTTCACAGGATGCCAACAGTTCTGAATCCCAGCAAGGTGTACTGTCTCGGTCCTGACGAAGGTAGCCTTCCCCGCCTCGGGATCCCTAGCTACAAAGCCCTGGTTCCAATCTCCAGCTGGAAATGATGGGAGAAGCTCTCCAAGCAGGGTGGGCTCAAAAGTACGGTCTTCCTCGGCCCCGAGAAACGTGCCTGGTGCTTTGGATACGTACTTCACATATGGGCCGTCGACGAGGAAGCGATAATCACTATTACTCGTGTCGTCGTCGTCAACGAGACATGCGAGAAGCTGGACGTTTGTGTTCCTTTCTTGAGGCGCCATCATTGCGGAGAAGCAGTGTTGAGGCGATAGGAGATGGCTGCGGATCGGTAACGAAGCGCTATGTAAATGGCGGCTATGCAGTATGGCTACTTGAGAAGGTGTGATCTGGCAGGAGGAGTTGTTATTGAGAAACTGGATGGTGCGCCGAGCTGAAAGATCAAAGCCTAGGACGGCATGGAATGCGAAACAATAAATCACCTGAGGGGTTCGGCGATGCCGCACTCCGGGTGGCGTAATAGACGTTAAAAGGGGAGAAGTGTGAGTATAAGCGCTGTGGAAGCTGGTCTCTGCCTTATGGCGGGCTTGCGATCTCCCAGGTACCATTATGTTAAACCCGAAGTGCAATAGAAGTGAATTTTCTATAGAACTTTATTACTGACTTATAAACTTAATACTACTATCACCTTCTAATTACCTTAAACCTTCTTTTAATCTTTATACTTAGCCTTAGTAATATTAATATATATATTATTATAAAACTTTCT
>JAAOAR010000935.1:0-13865 GCA_013395995.1 Fusarium pseudoanthophilum | reverse complement strand
GGAGTCAGATGAATTATCAAGAATATCATGGAATCAGGAAATGCTTCATCACAAGAACACCCATATGATGAGGCGATAATCTGACTGCAGTTTACAGAGGCATCAGCACACGATTGAAGCAAACAAATATTATTATAACTAGGTATGCTATTAAACACACCGATCCTGGCAATACTTGTCAACCTCCTTCTTCAACTGAGCCTTCTTGGTCACAACATTATCCATGATCGTCTTGACCAAGATATAATCCTCATGAGTCAAAGATCCCCCACCACTCCAAACCCCCTCCTCCAAAACAGCCCAGAGACCAGATCCCTTTGCAACCTCCTCCATCAGGTCCATAACAGCAGTGAGCTGGTTAGGTAGCCAAGTAATAATCGGGCTTCCTCCTGTAGCTGTAGGATGAAGAGTGTGCTTGATGATGTACTCGCGGGTAAACATCCAGTGTCGCCATCGGAAGCTTCGAATGTGATCGAGGACACGAAGATACAGAACTGCAAGACCGTGGTCGCCGGACTTTGTGAGGAAATCGCGGACACCGACTTCGTTTGCTGTTTCGCGGACATACTTGAGGAATGCGCGGTGAGGCTTGGGTCGATACTCTCTGAATTCAATAAGGATGTCTGTCAATGGGTTCTTGGGCATGGGGATCTCGCAGATGTGATCCAGAAGAGGAATGATGGCATCGTTGGCGCCAGATTCTCCACGGAAGAATTGAGGCTTGTCGTCGTATTGGCCCTCGTAGACAACACCATCAGGGAACATGGACTGCTTGGTGATGCCGTAGATAAAGGTTCTATAGGTCATGTAGTCCTTGGGCAGGGACTGACTCCACATGCCCTCCATGTTTGTCTCAATGATCTGCATGGCATTGAGGATGAGTTCCAAGCTGGCCTTTGCCTCAGCGATCTTGGCAGCGCTGTTGTCTTTCTCAACAGCGGCCAGTAGATCGACAGCGCCTTCGATTAGGCCACCGGTCTGGGCGACCATGTGAATGTGAGTGAGGATGAAGCCGGCCTCGGACGACTTGGGGTCAAGACCTTTCTCGAAAGCGCGGACGAGACGGATGTTGTCGTAGTCATCGTGTCCTTGCTCGGGATGAACGAGCCAGTAGTTGTAGAGGGCATAAGAGGCGGCATAAGACATGAAAGCGGGGATGTCAAGACTAGGTTGCCGTCAGCGAGGTCAATTGATTGAGTGGTCGACTTACATCTCTGCACACTTGACAAGAGGTCCAGCGATACACTTGGGAAGTGTCTGACGTCCAAGTCCGTAACCGCCATCATCACTCTTGCTATAAGTCTCCCAGCAAGGCTCAAGGAGATACGAAGAAGCAATGAAGCTATAATCTCTAAAGGCAGCAGTAATAGCAGCCATATCTCTCTTGTCCGTCCCAGGAACAACGAGATTATCAATCTCAGAGGTCAAATCAGGGAGAGCACCACTGTCAATCAGAGGTCCAAGAGCAAAAGTCGCCAACAATCCTGGAGTGCCATCTTCCTTGAGAATAGGGATTTCGTCAAGAAGGTTTGAAACAGGATCGAATTGAGAAGGGAGTTTCTTCAAAGGAAGTGAAAAGGGAAGATATCCTGTGCGAGTTGTGATGGTGAAAGGATCTTCACCCTCTGGTAGTTCAGAGGGGTCCTTTCGGAGGTATGGGAAGAGGGTGTTTGCAGCAGACATTTTGTGTAATTTGACTCGAATTGATGATTGATGGCATATGAGTGAAGCCTGGCAGACGCCACGTCTATATACATTGAGGCCGGAATTACTATCGTGGCCGGAAGACTTTCCGGCCTTCGCCCTTTGTGAACAATGACAAGTATCCGATGATACCCTGACCGGTTTTAGTTCCATGGCTTGATAGCTGCCAATCTAAGAGATAGTATTGATAATGGTATCGTGGGGATTCCGAACTAACGGTACGCCCGGAGTTTGGGTCCGTGTTTGAATCCACATACCCCGCGATATCTAGATCCCTTCTAGAACCCCTCGCCCAAGAGTATTCACGACTCGTACGCGTTGTTCACCGCAATTTGGTCATCTCTTACACAACAATAACTCCAACGCGCCCATGAAAGAATTCCAAGAAGTCACGAGATCGGTATAACATGTTCATATGATCAAAATAGTTTGTCCCAAAATCTCGGCAATCATTGCGGTGGAGGAGTGGAGAACCGCCTTGTCGTGACATCCGCCCTAGATTGACAAGCTAGTCGGCGCCTTAATCTGACAAGCTGGGGTAACACGGGAGATAGACGAGTAATTGACGAGTGATTGACGCTTCATTGATAACATTCTGTACAGTGTTGAAGGCTATCAGGGTGCGCCTTAGTTGGACATGTAGATATAAGCGATTTCGGGATTGTGTTTATTGGTCAATTGGGGTGTTATCTTGAGGGATGTCGAAGGTTCGGAGGCTTGTTGATGCTAGGCCCCGAGATGTCAAAGAACGGATTGATTGTGACTGTCCAGTGGGTGGAGTGTTGGTCTCCCTTCAACACAAGGAGTGGACAGAATGCTTGCACAATGGGATGGTTGCTTAATCTTATGGCCAGCTTCACGTACGCAGATGCACGCAATGATGGGAGACATTAATCGAAAGGAAACTCAGTCTGGATTATATTGAAGATAAATGAAACTGACTGAATGACACAATAAAACTGCAATTACTGCACGCTCAACTAACATCTCTACGAGGAGCCTCATCAAAAAGCTTTCGCAGCCTCTCATCCAACCATTTCACATCCTCCATGTTCCCCGGCGGTCCACCAGCCCAATGACCCCAAATAGAAGGATAAACATCCAAGCTCGCATTATCCCCCATACACTTGACCTCATACTCTGAATCCTCAGGCCTAAACAGTCAGCATTAACACATCCACAAGACCACGGGTTACTCACGGAAAGTAGAGATCCGTCTTGCTAGGAAGAACCAAGATCCTCGCCTTGATCCCCTTCATCGCCTTCTCAAAGTCTCCATCATACGGCTTCTGCTGACTTACATCTCCCGCCTGCCATGTATGAAGCATGACGAGCAGATTCTCAGGGTCTTTGCTAAGAGCCCACTTCTCCCAGAAATTCTTCATAAACTCTTCAAGATCCGCTGCGCCGTAATGCTTCTTGAACAGTTCATGTCGGTAGAACGCCTGAGAGAAACCCCAGCCTGCGTATCCTCTGCCAAAAGCTTTCAGACCGACTTCTTTCTCCTTATCAGTCCATTTGCTGTCTGTAGTTTCGACGCGTCCTTGGGAACTTCCTGCAGACGTACAGCCCTTGGCAGCTAAGAGCGCTGACTTGACACCCTCGAGAAAGACTTGGTTGTGAAGAGATGTCTTGGCTGATCCGCAGAAGGGAACGCAAATGTCCATAAAGTCGGGATATTGCGTAGCCCATTGAAATGTCTGCGCCGCACCCATCGACCAACCCAAAACAGCCCGTAGATGCTTCACCCCAAGATGACCCATCAATTGATGCTGGGCCTTGACGTTATCGTAGAACGAAACATCAGGAAACGGACTAATATCCGAGTTTGACGGACTCGTAGACTGTCCATTCCCAAAGAGCGCCGTTATAATAATAAAGTACTTCCCCGGATCAAGAGTCTTGTCCTCCCCAATAAGCCACTCATTTTCGGATATCGCACCCGAGAACCAACTCGGGTAAAGAACAGCAGGGCGTCCAGCCTCCCCAAAAGTCTTGTACGCAATCACCGCACCCGGCAAAATCTTGCCGTTCTGAAGCTCAAAGTCTCCGAGGGAAAAAGTCTTGACGTCCATGGTTGTTTGTTGTCTCCTCATCTGCCGAGGACACCTCCATCTCATATACCCAATCTCGATACGGACTGGAGTACAGTGTCTAGACTGTACCGGCGTCATCCTAATCGCGGGGTTTCGCCCTTGGGTGACAATGCAGCCACCTGCTTTATCAGGAATGTCACAAGACGAGCTTATCATTCTTATCTCGTGCGGAGATGGGATGCGGAGGCGTGCGGCAAGATAGTCTTATCTATCTATCATTACTACACTATCACTATTATAAGAAGATACTTGAGACAATTGAAAACGGTCCTCAAAGTTAAATCTCATCAACATAATGCCTGGCAAGATCCGTACAGCTCAATCCGTGTCCTTTGACAAACCCGCGTCTGAACAACCCCATCTCCACAACAGATGGCATCCAGATGGTATGTCCTCAATTGACCTGATTGACGTCGCTAATTTGTAGTCCCGAGTATTGCAACCGTTGAACCTGGTGAGACAGTCAAGATAGAATGTCTCGACTGGACAGGCGGCCAGATTGGGAATAACGACAGCGCAGACGATGTCCGCGATGTTGACCTCACAAAGATCCACTATCTTACCGGCCCATTCGATATCAAAGGCAGTCAACCCGGAGATCTCCTCGTCGTCAACATAACCGACGTCCAGCCCTTTGACCATTCCCCCTGGGGCTTCACCGGAATCTTCGCCAAGGAGAACGGCGGTGGTTTTCTCGACGAACACTACCCCACCGCCGCAAAAGCAATCTGGGACTTTGACGGCGTCTACTGTTCAAGCCGTCATATTCCCGGCGTGCGCTTCCCTGGGCTGATCCACCCCGGAATCCTAGGCTGTGCCCCCTCTGCCGAGATCCTCGCAGAGTGGAACCGTCGAGAGGCAGAGCTCGTTACTTCAATGGCTGATTCTACAAAGATTGTGGCTCAACCCCCGAATGAGATTAATGCACACGGTGGAAAAGCTACAGGTGATGTTTTGGCAAAGATTGCGAAGGAGGGAGCGAGGACTATACCTGGACGACCTGAGCATGGAGGAAATTGTGACATTAACAATATTTCTCGAGGGTCTACGACGTATCTTCCTGTTCATGTTGAGGGAGCCAAGTTTTCTGTTGGAGATCTTCATTTCAGTCAGGGTGATGGCGAGATTAGTTTCTGCGGTGCCATTGAAATGGTGAGTCCTGAGTCTTCTCATTGAGTCTTATTCTGACAGTTTAGGCTGGCATCATCACGATCAAGTTTGATCTCATCAAAGGCGGCATGAAGTCCCGAGGTCTCAAGAGTCCAGTCTACAGACCAGGCGACATGGGCCCTACCTTTAGTCCCTCGCGCTACCTCATCTTTGAAGGCTTCTCCGTCGACGAGAATGGAAAGCAGCATTTCATGGATGCAACCATAGCCTACAGACAATCATGTCTCCGGGCAATCGAATACCTCAAACAATTCGGTAAGTCACTTTCGTTGCAAGTAAAACCATACTGACAATGCAGGCTATTCGGGAGAACAAATCTACCTCCTACTCTCCTGCGCACCCATCCGCGGCGCTATCGCAGGAATAGTCGACATTCCCAACGCGTGCACAACTCTCGGCATACCGATGGACATTTTCGACTTTGACATTTCTATTGAGAGCGAGCCTGTTGCTCGAGATATGGGTGCTTGTCCTGTATCTAAGTAGGAAGTCCAACGTCTCGTTTAAACTCTTGTAGCCACTCTGCGTTGTCGACGGGGGTTTGGTTCCAAGGGTCGTCGCTATTCTGTTAGTAAACGAATTGCAATTACCAGGAAACATACTCATCGTATAATATCCACCGTGCTTGATACTTTAATTCGTCGTCGCTGGGGATATGTCGGTTGGGGTTGTTGGGAGACATTGTCGTCATGACAAACCGTGAGAGTTCTCGCTTTAATCGACGATAGCTGTTGTTGTCGTTGATAAAGAATGGTGTTTGTGTTCGTACTTTATCCCGTATCAATGCCCTCGACTCTGGCGGGCTGTGCATCGAGATCGCTGGTATTTCTGGTACTCCCTCAGGCGACAGAGATCGATTCTCAACCCAAGGCTGCAACATATCCAGCTCCATCGATGCATCCAACGGCACAGCTGTATCTGTCTGACCCCATAGAAAGTAAGAATCGTTAACAGACTCATTCGCCAACGCCACAAGAGTCTCAGCCCTTTGTCGAAACGGTTCCAGCCAAACCGTCGAACTCCAAACAAGCCTCATTAGAAAGTCCAAAAACCTCCTCGACGGATGTGACGATGCTGTCTCTGTCCGATTCAAAACATTGCACGCCTCCTGCTGCAGTTCAGAATCCGTTGGGAAATGCCCCATGGATGTATGAGCAGTCATATACTGCTGCAGCGCTGCCTCTAGCTCACAATTCTCAAAGATATTTCCCTTTCCGTTAATCTTTAACTGACTCAGTCTCCCCTCTGCTAATTGTTTCGTCGGTCGAAGCTTGGCTTGATTGGCGATCTCGGTAGCTGACATGAACAAATCCCATAGCCATGATGGGGATAACGATGCTTGGTTAGGGGAGGATATTTCTGCGCCGAGGATCACGGAACATGCTTCAAAGTGAAGCTCGGGATCTGGTGGCATTATAAATTGGTGGCGATTCCGCATGTAGTACTCCAGTTCGAGCTTGATGAGTTCGTATGCACTTGTTGGTGTATCTGCTGGACCTCTTGTAGCTGCAAATGGGAGAGGAGAGTTTCGTTCATAGTGAATGAGGTCTAAGTAGCGTCAGCAACAAATCTCAACCCGATTTCTTGACTTACAAGGAGGCATGGCATTGTCAATCCTCTCAATGACCTTTCCCTCAAACCCCCAATCACCCTTCCAGTGCTCCATGGTACTCCCAGCCTTGAAATGGTCCGCCAAATGATCAACCCTACTTGCCCAGGTCGTAAGATTGATACCGCAGAATCCACATCTCGATTTGACTTCTTGCGTCATGACTTTCCAATCATCCATCGGCCATTTGAGAAACTTGGACATGTGGACTAGTCTCAAATGCTGCTGTAAATGGTCTTTCCGATGATATGTCCGTTCTTCAATCGGTCTTTCAATGCATGCACTCTGGTTATGTCCGTCAAGATGCGTTTTATCGGGGTTCTTGACGCCACAGAATACACAAAGAAGCCCCTCTTCTGGATGTATCGCTGTCGGTCCCTTTGGCGAACAAACCCAGTTCTCGAGCGATAAATGAAGAGACTTTTCATGACGCTGCCAATCGTATTTCGTCTTGAAGGTTTCTGTACAGAAAGTACACTGATATGTATTCTGCGCTTGCAGAAGATTCGTCCTCACTTCTTTTCTCATCTTTGTTCGTCTTCTCCGACTGTGCCGTTTAAAAATGTCAAATGACGTCGATGATTGTTTCGAGTGAGCAGAACTGTACGACCCAGAGTCATGACTCGACACTGACGTCCCTCTACTGCTGATTGACGACCCATGGCTTCGAGATCTTCCCTGCCGCGTTGAGAAAGCAGCAACAGCTCGTGAGATATCATCAACAGTCGCAGCCTCATGTTCCGGCGGTGAATTCGCCCACCGCTGCAGCGGATTCATATGCTCAAACGGCGCTGGAGTCGCCCGTCGCCGCGGTGTATCAATTGGCGTGTGATGCCCCGAAGAGTTCCCCGAATCATCATTCCGAAACATTGGCGATGTCGGCCGCGACGAATGAACCTTTGCCCTCCTCCTCGCATTCGCGAACCAATTCGTAACCTGCTGTCTATTCAGACTCGTCTGTTCTTGAAGATCCTGGACATCTTGGATGGTAGGATACGGATGCTTTTCATGCGCGGCGAACCAATTCCTTAAGATCTTGACAGACTCGGATGAAAAGCGGTTACCGATTTTTGGGGGAGCTGTTGACGTCTGCAGAATACCCGGGGATATGGTTTCAGGCTCAGCGGCATTTTGAAAGTCTGCAAAGTCGATGAACAAATCACTGGTTGGGTCTGCCATGTTGGTGGTGATGGAATTTGGAGGTCATGGGGTTACGATGAGTTTACGGCGAAGTCTCGGACATGTCCACAAAGGGCGGATCCACATTTCAGTCTTGATGATGAGTCAGGATTGGCCCATTTAAAGTGAGAGAGTCAAAGTTCATGATGTGCAAATTGGGGATAGTGAGACTGCTGTTGGTCTTGACACATAGAATAGCTAGTGTCAGGCGACGGAAACAAATAGGAACGGACGGTAGATCTGCTGGCAGGGTTTATGAGATCAGTCCCAAAAGAGCCTCGTTCTTGTCTGTGCGGTCGATGCGGAGGTGCGGCGTGAACCAGTGGGGGTGTCTCATCGACTTAATTGAAGCAACAATAGGACAACTATTTGTGTTTAATAGTGAGAGAGTCTGGGGTCTGGCTTTTATATGTTTCTGCCCACTTCCCGTGTCTATATGCCTCACTCAGTTAGTGCAGCCAATTCCGCGGAGTGGATCGGCGATGATGTGCTTTGATCCGAAATCACGTCTACGATAACAACGATATCGGAGATTTATCGAAAATGAAAACCAAATCTTTCACTATAATTCTCTCAAGCGAAACGCGTAAAATGACCAGAATTAACGCGACAGAGACGACTCCTTTGATACCGGAGATTCCTCCCGAGGTCTCGGATGTAGAGAGGAACAGCGCTGATGAGCCGAAAACGTACAGCCATGCGTTTATCGCAAGAGTAGTTGTCGCGTTGCTGATTGGTAAGTCTCCCAGGCCTTGGAGAGCGAAGCTAATTGTTCAGGCATCTTTACTTCCAACGCTGATGGCTCTTTGGTACTGGCAACTCATCCGGTGATTGCATCCGAGTTTGGCAAGCTTCAGGATTCGAGTTGGCTGTTTATCAGCTTCATGTTGGCTAGTGCAGCATCACAGACGATTGTATGTGAAACAAAATTAGGGATGAATTAAGCTGATTGAGTAGTACGGAAAACTGAGCGACATCTTTGGGCGTAAGACGATATTGATCTTCTGCTATGGTCTGTTTGCTGTTGGATGGTGAGTATAGACTGCACCCGACACATTGGTACATTGAATCTGACTAACAATTTCAGTGCCCTCGTGTAAGTCTCTGTGCATACGCATAGCCTCATCTAACAAACTCCAGAGGCGCTGGCCAGTCAATGTGGCAAGTCATCCTCGGTCGTGTAATCTCGGGCTCTGGAGGCGCAGGAATGACTACAATGGCATCAGTCATCATAACGGGTACGACACCCCTTTATCCTCAGTTCCAAGCTGACCACTAGAACTCGCACCGCTTCGAGAAGTCGCCTCATGGCAAAGCTACATGAACGTCATCGCCACCGTTGGTCGCAGTATTGGTGGTCCACTGGGAGGCTTTCTCGCTGATACAATCGGCTGGAGATGGTGAGTCTATCACTCGTCTAGTAGCTCATACTGACAGAGTAGGTCATTCCTCGGACAATCGCCAATATTCGCTGTATCTATGATCATCGCCGCAATCCTCCTCCCCTCTACGACTCAAACTGAGGGCGCGACAATCGAGCGCATCAAAAGGATCGACGTACTTGGGGCTCTCCTGTTGGGCGGCTCTGTTCTCGCTTTCATGGTACCTCTCGAAATTGGCGGCCAGAAGATTCCATGGAGTCATCCTCTCGTGCCAATTCTCGCTGCTACTGGCGTCATTCTCTCAGCTGCTTTCGGACTCGTCGAGTCACGTTGGGCAAAGGAACCCATCTTTCCTCTTCGCTTGCTTCGAAGTGGCGATGTTACAAAGACGTATCTCATTGCGTTTGGTCAAGCGGCTGCACAGCTTGGAGTAAGTCTCCTGGGACCGTGAAATCCAGAGACTAACTGGTCAGATGATGTATACTGTCCCTATTTACTTCCAGGTCACTCAGCGTGTGTCGAGCACAGTCGCAGGCGCTCATTTATTCCCTGCAGTTATTGGAAATACAGTTGGGGGCATAGCGACTGGCTTAATCATCAAGAGGACTGGTCGATACAAGGCACTCATCATATTCTCGGCTGTATCATCAATCACGAGTTACACTCTGATGCTGCTGCGTTGGCATGGGCAGACGAACTGGCTGGAGTCACTCTACGTCTTCCCAGGGTATGTGGTCTCGTGCATCTAACTTCTCCTGCTAACCATCCAGGGGCCTGGGAATGGGCATCGCTCAAAGTGCAGCGTTCATCGCCCTCCAAGCTTCCATCGATCCCAAAGACAAGGCAGCAGCTTCTTCTGGAATCTTCCTCGCTGTGACTTTGGGTTCAGTAGTAGGTATGGCTGGTACGAGTGCAGCCATTCAAGGTCTTCTCAGACACGACATCCAGCAGAATCTTGGTGATCTCGGAAAGTCTCAACACTTTATTGACGAGGTGAGTCATTATACTGAGTTTGTGAAGGTTGCTAAGTTTCTAGGTGATTCGAAAAGCTGCGGAGAGTGTCTCCTTCATCGACGAAGCTTCCGAGCCTATCAGAAAGGTACTGGTTGGAGGTTATATCAGAGGAATCGAGTATGGTCACGGTAAGTAGATGCCACTTTGGTGAGACTTGACTAACGGGTTAGGCCTTTCTATCGTGTTCTCGGGGATCACGCTCGTCACTGCTCTACTACTCAAGGAGCGTAAACTTTGATGGCGGTGGACCTATGATGAGAGACGAAAATTGAGAGATGCCTAGGTTTACCAGAGATATCCTAAACTAAACAAAGGTATCCTAAACTAAGTAAAGATATCCTAAATTTAAAATATAGTTTATACAAACCTTGACATCGGTATACAGAGGTGGAATAGAAAAGGGTCTGAATTATGTTGGGAAACCTTTTAACACGTTTGAGAGTATATTGATTATAGGCTTTGGCATAAATGGAAGTTCGTTTGTTGTCCCCTGTGAACAACGAAGTCCATTTTATGACGATGTTTGATCAATTTGCCAAAAACCTAATATGGGTCAGAGCTTGTATTGGGGAAAAAGATACCGCGTTGTCATTCATCACCTGTGTTTGCAGCCTAAATGTTAACCTTGTAGGCCGCAGTCAGCCGTAGTCAAAAACCTCAAGCCAAAAGTCTATCTTCAAACCTCGAATCAAGTGGCAGAGATGGAAGTAGTGACAGGGAAGTCAAGAGCAGTCCTGCTCTCATACGGCAATAGGCTTTTATGATAAGTTGGTGAAAAGTATCGGGAGATTAGTCCAGTGGCTATTTCTGTTCAGCACTGCACATAACTTGCCACCGTGAACAGGAAGTTAAAGATGGAGGCCTGACTCACCAGAGGAATGATTCCGCAATAGGCTTTTGTGAAAAGTTGGTGAAAAGTATCAGGAGATTAATCCAGTGGCGATTGTGAGGGCGATGAGTAATTTGCCTGTATGTGTTTATTGGTCTCCTTCACCTTTGTGGCCTGGAGGCTGAAGCCTCTTCTAAACCCTGACCTTACGCCACGCCAGCGGGCCTGACTCACCAGAGGAATGATTCCTCATATAAGTAGAGCTCTTCTCCCATGATCAGCTGGATTTATCTCTTCCCTCTAAACATCTCACAGGCACTCTCTGCTCGTTATCTACAGCAACTTTAAGCAAACTCAAGAACCTCCAACCACCCTCTCTTCTCTTATCACAATCACAGAGATATTCTAGGTTCTCTCTGCCGGAATAAGCTCACAGCCACAAGTCTCAACTGCAAATAACAGAGATATTCATCCTGCATCTGCTATCCTACAAACCTATACAACAAGTCAAGCACTTCCTCCCACAAACAAGATGTCTTACGCACAGACCAGTCTTATGGCCCCCAACCTGGACCAGACAAACATGACCCCTGAGCAAGAACGCAACACTTGCATCATGGCTTGCGACATCCAGCGGTTTTATGAATGTGTCCGACGAGAAAAACATGTCTCCCGGCGTTGGTTTTCTCACTACGAGATCAACCTGGCGAAATTTCTCGAGCCTCACTGCACCCTGTTCAAGGACGAGAGAAACTGGCCTGAGGCCTGGTTCGACAACGAGAGAGAGCTAATAAACGACCTCAAGACCTTCCGACACATGGCGAAGCAGCTCCTGCAGCAGTGGACACGAGATGTAGCTGCCCAAATCCTCAGTGTCCGAAACACTGCCCTTCGCAAACTATTCACCGCCGAGGATGTCTCTCTTGCGGCCAAGCTTGAGCCTAGCTCGATGGACGGCAAAGCTGGTCCCTTGGACTGGACGCAGAGTCAAATGTCTTTTGATAAGACTCTGTCCAAGTTCCGATTCCTGGCGAACGACATGTTGCAGGGGATGAAAGGTGGACCTACCATGGAGCGACCTGGTCATCCGTGGACTAGAATGGAGGGTTTTGATGTCTTGAACTTTATGATCAAAGATGCGGAGGATCCTGACTATCAATCCGAGGAGGAAGAACTGTTTGATGATGAGATTGTCCCATTCGATGGGTTTTACTAGAGACGAGCAGAGTCTTTGCGCGCTGGTATTCTGAATTGGCCTGTTTAGCTTTCATCTCGGAGTTTGATGTCGACGTGTTTTCTCAAAAGAGTAATCAGACTTGATACATTGCTCGATACACTGGTGCTTTGCTCCTTTTCATATAATTTCATCCATGAGTTGTCTCCAAGAGTGACGAGCGATTGCTAGTGGTATACAAGGGAATTTACTAGAGTAATTCTTTCATCCAACTGGACCAGACGATCAATTACTGAATAATTCCGGCGCCTTGAGCGTCATCATTTCGACTAAAGTGATATTCGTGTCAGGATCGGATGTCATCTTATTTTCGAACTGTGTTGTTTGGATAATAATAATTGTTGGAGACAATGTTCCGTATTAGATGCGTTCAGAGAGGGTAACGAGGGATCCCTGCCAGCAAATCAATGACGACAATTCAGGCAGAATCTCCACATTTCAAGGCTGACGGGCAACACGTGACTCTCCTGCGGAGTCTGTGAAAGGCTGCCTAAGATGCCTTGGGACCAAGATTGGAGATGTAGCACAAAGAGAGGCTCATAAATATCTCCGCTTCTCTCCATTTCATCATCTAGATACTCAAGACCAACTATATTAACTCTCTAAATCTCACCCACCGCATCTGACATCATGTCAGAATCCCCAGAACCCTTCACCCTCTTTCACAAGTTCCCCCCAGAGCTCAAACTCGACATCCTAAGCTTCTGCACCAGAAACGACCTAGTCTGCCTCTCACTAACCGGCCCCGACATGCGAAATCTCGTCGCACCACTTATCCCCAGCAAACCTAATCTCGAATGGGTCGATCAGCTCGGTCCAACATCAGAAGTCCCTTCAGAATGCCTTGATACACATCGTAACAACACCCTGCGCCGGCAAGATTGCGTCGGCGCAATAGATCGAAAAGTCGTCTACTCCCCAATAAGCCATCGCTTCAGACGCCATGAGTACGGACACTGCAAAGTCTGCTACCGATGTCGAAACTACCCATCTGATCACCCGCTCTGCAATGTTTCATACTGCAAAAAGCATTGCGCTTGCATTTCGTGTCCTTTGTTCATGAGATTGCGGGGTTGGATGGGCGATCGCAAGTACTGTGCGGGGTGCAATCGATTCACCACTCGAACAAGGAGAAATAACGGAAGATGTGCGTATTTTTACTCATCTTTTAACAATGTCTAATTATATAACAGGCACTCATGGGCGGAAAAAGGTGCGAAAAACACCGAATAACCATTGGAGTAGTAGAAAAGGACTATCCTATGGAAATCGCTGGTGGAGAAAATGGGGTACACACGGAATTGACCACGAGGCGTACCAGCCTGGAGATACCGGGAGACGAAACGCAAGAGTCGTTTAATCACAGCGACACTAGGCAGGATGCGGCATTCTTCATCTGGTCCTGGGTCTGGTATTGCCAAAAGAAGGAACCCGGCTGTGAATTTGGGTAGAAACGCCAACAGGAAACAGTTTCACTCTCTATATACAAGCACTTGATGCACCAAGTGTGACAGACTTCCTGGATATACGCGGAAATTTCTTCAAGGGTACCTTTGTCTGCATCGCTGAGCGCACTATAGCAAGCAGTGTCGAGGGCGCTTGGGAGGAATATTATTAGGAAAACCACGGCTTAGACCTGACTAACTAT
>JAAOAR010000930.1:0-13416 GCA_013395995.1 Fusarium pseudoanthophilum | reverse complement strand
ATAAAATATAGAAAATATAATAAATAATACATTATGTCCCCTCAGAGAGGAACATCTAGACTGGTCTATCCATGACAACTGTTAGGCTTATGACAATTCATGGAGCTACTCGCTAGCCATGATACGTACAGAACAAGGCAAAACCTTCCGGATTAATACAACATTACCGGCCGGGTATGGACTATACATCATGGCGCTTATCACCTTGTGATGCAGGCCTCAGTTGTGTCAACAAACTAGAGAGTCTACGTAACTAACAACAGGCATGCCATGGCATGCCTACCATTTTGATGAGCTTGCGTTTCTTGACTCCAGTAATTAAACTCAACTGGGCAATGCATGCAGAATAACACGATATCTCAAGTCGCATATATCTCCTATGCTTTAACAATACTCACATTTTGTTCCATAAAGGCCATGAGCAATCCGGCTTATCGATAGAAAGAGATCAACGACTTATCTTAGACAGGGTTCAGGTCATACAGCAGCAGATCATCATCACATGAACACTATTGGAGCCCTGAAATGTATGGTAATAAAAGCACAAGTTAAGCAACTGGAGCCTCGAAGCTATTTATATGCAACTACCGAGCTTTTCCATGTGCAGCTAGGTGGAATACCGACCTCGAAACTACGATGTGCAGTGACAAATACCCGGGTGAGTTGATCTATCAACTGTGAGGTTGCAAACCTCAATGGTTATATGCCGAGTTCTCATAAGCACACCCGAGATGCTATACACAATACATGATTGACAGAGCTGAAACAGATATGCATACTTGTCAAGGGCTTGAAGACTCTCAGCGACGTTACTGGGATGAATTCGAGAGTTCCAGATAACTAGGTCCGGGAGTTTCTATTCAAAGTTTTTTCAATACGCACCGTTTACACAAGTAGTGCATAAACACACTATGAGGCAGCCTTCGCCGCCACAAAAGGGGCCACTCTCAGAATATCGAGAAGAAGACGAGAAGAACGTTCTATCAAGCCTTGTATCTACAACTAGCACGGAGATATAAATTAAGGTAGTATAAAGATGATATCATAAGCGAAGAAGCAAAGTTTGTTTTCAGCCTCACAACTAAAGCTAGTCTGCCAAGATATTGGTCCAGGGTTCACGATAGCTTCAATGATGGCTGCGCCGTACATACTCGGGACTGAAGACAACAAAGGTTACTGCCTCATAGCCCTAGGAAATTGTCTGCAAAGTCATCCCTACTAGCACTAGAAACTCTGAATGCAATGACAGGTGATTCTTTTCTGGCCAAGGTTATCGTGAGCGGCGTAGGAGTTTCGGTGCATTGGCAGGGTAGGGCGCCAGGGCGGCCGCTTGACGTATGTTGAGGCTCGGGCAATAGAGTATTCGGCAGATGTTAGTGGGGGCTGTGGTTACGATATCAATCACTCAGCATACTAATTGAAACGGCCTACTGCTGTATTGAATAAGTCAAGACACTCGTAGCCTGTATGAGTTTGATAATGATGTATCCAAGAGACACATACAATCTTTTCTTGCCGTATGAAAGTGCCGACATGCAATCTGACAACGCACTGCTACTCAACACCATTGGATTCTGAGGACTCAAATGTCAGCACTACAGTGATCACAGGCACACAGAACACCCCGGTAGTTAAGTTCAAGCTCTATTTTGAGCCTCGCTCTTCGACCCCAGTTTGTTCCGTATCGAGCTTTCTACAGCTTTACTTCTAAGGGTTTCCTCGGGTTATCATGCTTTACGTGAAAGTTCGCCGAACTATCGGCCATCGTCAGATGCTAAACCCTTACAGGAAAATCTCATTCTCCCCGGATCGATCCCGCGTGTTACCCGCCCATTAGCGTGGGTGTGGCCTGACTTGAGGGGGTGAAACCCTCCGCTTACCTATACAGTACACACATTGTGATTGCAAACTCACTGGTCACACAAACTCGTTGACTTATTAGGCCAAGATGGTAGAATCTTGCCAGTTATCGTGTCATGTCATGCCTCGGCTTGACATATGGAGATTTACGTGCATGTCTGCCAACACCACTTACAACAGACCTTTAGCCGGGCCACCATGCTTGAAGAGTATTGAACGTTTCGCACGTGTCTTTGCGCACCATAATACGATATAGGGACTCGCCTAACCTTCACTCTAGCCTTACGGAGTACGCAGTTCAAGTCGTGTAAGCGCCCAACCAAGTGCGGGCCGCCTCCTCCAAAGCTTGGCTTGCATCTGTGACCCTTGTCCTGCTGTGCATATTCGGAGGTTACACTCAAGCAAAACTCCTTCGCCAACGGAGGCGGACCGACTCTACGAAACTTGTTCGAAACAAGAAATCGCCGTGAGCAACACGTGCAGTTCAAGGATCGGAGGTGTCTCTATTTGTGGTTGCGAGTTGTATCGACAGAGTATCGACTGGACACAGACGCACTCTTACTAGCTGGAATAATACCCCGTAGCTCCCCCAGCCTCTCCCGCAATCTGACGGAGTACTTCTGTTGTGATGAACAGGGGTTGAAACACGCACTTTCACAGATGCGGAACTCGATGCGGAATTACACTCAGAGAGTTGCAGTTGAGAGTTGCAGTCTCGCCAAGTTTGCATACTTGAACCGCCAATGCTGCTCTGACTGCTTCATACTGATGCATGAGAAAGTATATGAGGTCCGTTCCACATACAGAACAATATCCGTCGTATCTATTCGCAGCAAGACAGAGCGGAAATGAAATCGTAGCAACTGAGACATGCTTCCGTGAGCGCCTATAGACGAGTCAACGACCAGTGAGAAAGCTCATCAGAAATTTATGATAGATTGCATTATGCATCTTTCTAGAACAGTCACTCCCGTCCCCAACCTCTTTTATTACAGCCCCCAATCGCAACAACACCCAATGCTTGATGCTTGAGGAAAATCAAGATCAGACATGCTGACTTACCTTGGCCATGCATCTGTCTTGCATGTTCGACCGATATGTATGAACGGCTGCATGAGCACTTCCCTTCACCGCATCGTTCGTATAAACAACTCCATTTCGGATAGAGAGTGAAAGGTGATGCGTAATACGTATCTCGTTCTGCATAACCGTGGGTAGCAGTCCGGTCCTTGACGGGTATTGCGGCGGCGACTACCCGTAAATTACTAGATAAACTCGGTTGATCGGATCGCAGATCTTTGATCTTACGGGTCTCGTGTTGTCTTCCTGCTGGTGGAGAATTCCTATCAAGTATTCTGACACAGGTTTGTAGCGGCGATCACTTACGTGCATATGTTACTCGTTGAACTAGGCACCAGTTTTGATGCCCTTGGCGTATAATCCTTCATAATAGGAAATCCGTGTCTGAGCACAGTTTTGGGTGTATTCTTTGCAGAATTGCTGACGTGGTCGTGCGATGCTGATGTAACGGAAATTGCTGGGCAGTATGCAATTGACGTTATAATATTATGACACGATAATGACTGGTCTTATGCTTTGACCTCAGGATGTCTCGCACGGATCACAGGGCTGTGTAATACGAATCAGGGTCCTGGTTCAGGAAAACCACAGTCGAGATTGAGAAAAGGCGATCAATGTCAACGAGGCAATATTTGCGAGCACATCTACGTACAAATCACTGTGCGAATAAGCCTAGTAAATCGTATTCTATTGCTAGTGTTATCATGTATCCCATGTCTCACTTCCAGAGTCCCGTCTTGAGATTGCTGGATTAGCCTTGGTGCAAAGCACATATATCACGAGTCTGCACCATGATCACACCCTATGGTCGGCTGTGGCTCAGCTTCAATGAAACTAGGTCAGATATACACACAATTACAATTAAACATTCAGAAGTTAAAGTGGTGTTTTCACAGCTGTTGTCTGGCTCTAAAACCATCTGGTCAACGGACATAAGAAGATGGTGAGTTCAATATCTACGACTCCTGGTAGGATTCTGAGAATAAAGGGCTGAATCACGTCTATACCAAGAGCTTGGTTCATGTTCCTGAAAGCTAGAGAACTGAATTATCGACTGTGAACGCAGGTGTCAGTGGTAGTTAGCTTACACACTTGGTGTTTGCCCTGACGTGGTTGTAGGTAAGGAACATGAACAATCAAGGCTGTGGATGAAACCTTTACATTCCAATTCCCTGTAATTTTTTTTTCCTTTCCTATTTGTGAGTTGTTCCAGTGGTAGAATGTGAATTTTCTCGAATTCAGACAAGACAAAGAGAGTGTCCTGGTTACGCCTTGGGATACAGCCATCACATTAGCAGTCGTTCCTCAATATAACAGACACAAACTAGAAATCATTACTCATTCTTTGTGTTTCTTGTTCGTCTGCTACAATGTGCTGCATTTGAAAATAGGAAGGCCCCCCATCCAATCTCACGAACAGATACGATACATACAAGGACTGTTTGAGTTATATCGCACAGGGGTCCTGACGAACCTGATATATATATTGATAGTTTCTGCCTCTCTTGAGCTTTTTGTGCCGTAGACAGTAAAGCACTCGTTGGATGTTTGGACCACGTCAGGTCATTCATCATGTCTAGAGCTCAACAACAAAAGCACGTTCTTGTATCTAATGTGGAACGAAGAACACAATACCCAGGCAATCATTGTATTCTGTTTGTTTTGATATCAGTACAAGGGGGCAGGACTCAGTCGATTGCTACTTCAGCGAACCAGTGTTTCTCGGCTTCGACACTACATGAAGACAGACACCTAACTTGGGCTGAACACTATGGGAGCCAAGATAAATACTCAAGAATGTGCAACCTTATTGTACACCTACTTATAGCCTTTTATTATCCAGTGTTACCCGGTTTATGAACGACATAGCTGAATCTATCATCCCCCATATCACAGAGCACTCAGTCGCATGCCTAATCAACTACCTGCCTCTGTTGACGATTCTAGTGTAAACATAGAGAGCTCGAGGGCTGGTTTCATGGGCCTTGACATAGTTCTGACTCGCATTGACAGTTCACGGGGGCCGGTGAGTATTGGTCCCTCCATCCCACACATCGTCCCCCAAGTCAATCAGGTCTCCATCCGGTATCGTTTCGACGACCTTCCTATATGACAGCAGTGCCTCTGCTGGTGTTCTTATTCAGGGCCACAGCTCAGTCTTCTCCCAGGAACCATCCTTCAACTGGTAGTTCCATCTCCTGCCATCCTCGGGATCACTTAGATCAACCTGGTCCACCTCCTCCGGCACAATCACCACAACACGGAAGTTCTTTCTTGCAATCTCGTCATCTAGATCTTCGACTTTCTGCCCGAGTCCGAGTCCAGGGGCGGGCTTTTCATCTCG
The DNA here is from genome assembly GCA_013395995.1 of Fusarium pseudoanthophilum. Taxonomy (NCBI): domain Eukaryota; kingdom Fungi; phylum Ascomycota; class Sordariomycetes; order Hypocreales; family Nectriaceae; genus Fusarium; species Fusarium pseudoanthophilum. Next base: position 8,132 of record JAAOAR010000930.1, on the reverse strand, counting down.
CTCTGTACCCGGAGGAGGATTTCGGAAAGACCCTCGCATGCCAGGGCTCAAGTTTCCAAAATGCGCAGTGATCTCTTTACCCCAGTTCCAAGAACCTGAGTCGTCATTGTTCTTGAGGCGCATATACTTTTCTATCTCTTGCCTGACGTGTGAGGCTGATGGATCATCGATATCTTGGCCAAGAAGATAGGCGCGGCCACGTAGACGCCACTGAGTCTTGGTCTCTACGACCCAGAAGACCGCTTCGACAGGTCCGCCGCCGCCAGACTGTGGGATATTCTCTCCATCAGTTGATAGTTCAGGTACTTTTTCCATGCGAGCATCAGTGGTGATGGTGAGAAGGTCACTCTCGTAGAGAGGGGGGTTGAGTGGTGCCTGGTTCTTGGGGTTGACGGGAATCTCGGCCCACGTGCCTCGATACACGACGGTACGGGAACGAGGAGTGACTGAGGAGCCATGGTGATGGAGGGTGCTGAGCATGAAAGTTGGAGATTCCATCTTGTCAACGTGGGATAGAAAAGCTGAGCGCCATGGCGCTGCTGGCATCGGGTGATGTGCCGACATTGTGTGTTGAAGGTGGCTTAGAATCTGAGTTGTTCGCTGGATAGGTCGAGCTACAGGCCTCATTGGCAATGAGGGTTGTGAGGTGTTACGGGAACCTTGTTGCCGCACTTGATCGTCGTGAGGTTGTTGTACACGAAGCTGGTAAGTAGTGATGAGGTCGTCAAACCCCACTTCAACATACATCATCATAGGTCAATCATCACAATATCGATCTATGAGTCATTACGACAACAGTTGAACGGAGCATATGCCAAAGAGTCAACTGCTGGATTGCTAACGGTATGACAGCTACCTCAAGGCAATTCCCATGTCAAATATCAGGTACAGGGTAGTGATACGAATGAACCATCACAGGATTCATGACATTTACGGAGTACAATAGTAGGTAGTCTAGGTACAGCCAGGGCTGAGCCAACAATGATCCACCCACATATCCAGAATATTTCCGCCCTCGGGTCGTACTTTTACGATCATTTTATAAACCCGTAGTATCACCATTTAGGTTTTATAGTATGAAGCTTGGTCTTTCTCGCTGCAACGTAACACACTGGTGATTTGCATCATGAAGTTGACAACTAGTCATGGAAAATATAATTGAAGACCACTCATGACTCTGCTAGGCTCGCTTGGCCTTGTCTGATCCAGTGATCCTGCAGCTTATGACTAATTAGCCTGCGAACCCGGTAGCACAGACACTCATCACAATTGTTCAACAACTGTTGACATTCCAGGGGATGCATCCGGCCAGGGTTCAACAGCTCTAATGACTACAAGAAGAGATATCGCCATCTTGTTATGCAGGCTACGTAAAGAATATGACGAGGTGGCAGCTCAGAATCAAGAGCCAATGCTGGCAAAGAACGTTGTCACTTGCCGCAGGGTATTCTGTCCAATACAAAAAAGGACATTGCGTACGTCATGAGCTCCGCCTCGGATTGGTCAACGAAGTTCTCTCTGAATGTTCTAGACCGTCCGGGGTCCGGGGCCCTAGGGAGGCTAAGCAACGGAGGCTGGTGGGAGGGAGCGGCAATACCAGCGGAAGTTGGTGACGCGAACAGGGGGCTGTTACGAAACTACGAATTGCCGTCGTTGCTATCGTAATGTAGGGAGATAATCTTGAATGAGTTGGGGGGGTGATCGACCAACAAAAATGGCGCTTCTTGACATTTTCCCACGCGTAACTTGGCCACTAGGTATTGTCTCGTGTTTGGTGTGTTGGGAGAAGAAGGGTAGTGCTTCGGGGGAGTCCGATTGAGAGGAAAGGAAAAGGATCGACATCGGTTCTCTGATTCTTTCTCGAAGCTTACCTGGTACGTAAGTTGATGCACAGTAGCGCAACTGTCAACTGCCGCTACATTTCTGGTGATCAGACAAGACGTCATGAGCCGGCGAGAAGAGTCCAAGGGAGATTTAGAGTTGAGAGTAGGGATTTGATGGAACGCGGCATACGTACATACAAGAAAGGGAAGATCAAGGAAGTGTTCATGTGTTCCGTTCCGTTTCCGTTAACAGGGGCGCAGTTGATATTGAGTTTGACTATCAACGACTGGGATTTGTCCGGCAGCTCTGATAGGTCAGTAACAGCGGAGAAGGCTGGAGATGCTCGTCTCAGGCACGGAGATCGACTAGGACTTGTCGGAGCGATGTATTTCCTCAAGGCGGTCGACCAGAAGACTTGGCTTTGAACCAAAGCCGCTGGCGCCCGACTTTACCAGGGTGCCGGACTGTTGGGATCGGGTTGGTCTTGCTTCTGCGACGATCGTTCTCAGATGCGGCCCATTCAGGACTACCCAACCTTAACATGGTTTCTCGGCCTGTCCCCTCACTCCAAGTTTCTGCGTTGCAATTTAATCAGCGTCGCTTTTCAAGTACCGGTCAATCCGCTGGGGTGATATATGAGCTGATGTGAGAAGTTTGAAACGAATTCTTCTGAGATAGCAACGGCCTCGAAGCATGGTTGACTCCTTCGGTTGCACTAATTGCACAGACACTCGCCCATTTTCAAATTACCGTATTTCTGCTCTGGCATGGCATTTCGACCGAGCCTGCATGTATGTCTCACAGTGAGATATTTTGAATGAACTCAGTAAGTCAAGGCTAGAGCGGCGCTCAGCGAAGTGGAGATGATCATAACTTGGTCATGAGCTTTTAGCTAAAAAAGACCCTGGGCCTAGGCCAGCCATATTGCATGTTATTTCCCCAAGGGTCGCTCGAAATCCAATGGTGACATTTCGCGATGTCTCCAAACAAAGGTTGGAATAAAATATGGGAATAGGTTGCTGGGTTGCGTATACAGATCTGCACACTTTTTGTGTCAAGTCTGCGAATCGAGCGACGGCATCCGTACTAGCTGACCGAGTCGGCACTTGTTGACGAGGCCTTCAACCATAGACGGAGTCCTCGGTCGATCCGTGCACCGTTTAGCTCTTGATAGTCACGGAGTACCACTTGAAGGGGTACCTGACCGAGCCTAGAGTGGAAAAAGGAGGCTGAAAGTGAAAGGCCTCGCTTGGAGAGTGGGATGGCCAATTCTTGTTTCGAAGCGAGGTGGGAGAGACCAAGTAGATCAGACAGACATGTCAGAGAATGAAGGAAACCTGGACTCATAGTCTGATGTTATTTACCCCTTTGCATCGAGTAATAAACGGAGTCTAGGAATAGGCTTCGACGGAACATGGCTGCGGGCTAGTTGCATTAGGGGAGTTCGGTAGTTTCCAATTCGCACTAATTGGGCGTCAACAATTTGCTGCAATCATTTGCACCTGTCAGAAGTGATTTCGATTTGTATCGATAGTTGTAGATCTGGCGTCCAATGGTGGTTGCTCTTGGCGATCGAGTGTGGTTGGAAGAACGGCAGAGTCTTACTGAGTCTTATTTGTGTGCAAAAAGCCAACAAGCACAAGGAAATGAAGTGAGATGAAGCCAAGCCAATGTTCGGTAGCTATCCGTAGTTAAGGTAGTCTGATAGTTCGTGATAGTCTTCACTTTGACAATGTGTAGGGCGTCGTCTGAGTAAGTATGGCCTGAGTCGTAGAGCGCATGGATACCCCTAGAAGGGTCTAACATCGATCAGACGGACGGGTGTACGCGAAAAAGATACATGTAAGATGAAGAAAAACAGCCGCGACTTCTGAGATGGATGGATGAAATTTGTTATTACCCTTGATCTTGGGCAGGTACGGAAGACAAAAAACCACGCGCCAGCGGGCGCAAAATCCGTACCTAACGCATACAACTGCCATTAGAGGCATGGTAAGTTAGGGGTCTCCCGGTGGAAAGGTACCTACAGTACTAGTAAAAACGCACTTTCTAGAGTGCTGTTGCCATTCCCACTTTGTTACTTGCTCCGCCCCCGCCTTTTTTTCTTTCCCACGCCCAGGGCATCACTCCTCTTATTTTTGACTCTTTTTCCTCTACTGTCCCATTTCGCAATTCCCTTTTCTTTTCCGGGGTCTCTCTCTCTTTTTTTTCGGTTCCATTTCGACCTTGTTATTCCCTTGGATTGATACATACTTCACTTTAAGAGGCTCTTTTACGCTCTGGCCCTACCGACGCGAATACAGTGCCTTCTCTCACTATATCCGTCACTGACTGCTCCCACCAACCGTCTTTATCACTCGTTATCTACCTACCGTTGCGGCTGTTCTAATGCTTTTATATTGCCCAGGGCTAACGAACTCTCTGCCGTCTGGTCGCTCTACCCCAGCTACTGCCGCTACCGCTGCCGCTGCCCTGCCGCGGCTGCCCATATCCGGCCGTTATTTCCAGCGCCGCCCACTGCCATCAGCCGAGTTCCGGCGACATAAAATCATTTCCGCGTCAGTTTAAATCAGCAACCCGTATCAGCTCAGATTGGGATTCCAGTCATTATTCCCGGGGCCTTCCACCTAAACCTAAAGTTATCCCCAGCCCAGAGCTATCAGAGCTCCAGCTCCAGCAATAGCTAAAGCTCCAGTCCCAGCTCCAGCTCCAGCTCTGGATCCAATCGAACTTCTTTTCGGTCCAGGTAAATCCCAGATCTCAGCCCCATTTTCTTTCAGATCCAGCTCCCACTCTGCAACGTCTAATTGACGCGCCTGTAATATCCTCAAAAAAGGCGCTCATTCACTGGACCGAATATTTTGGTGAACTTTGTATCATCGTCAATGGATCTATCACAGCGGGCGCTTCCGCGTCACACTCATCACCAACCACCACCATCTCTCTCAAATCCTTCGCCCTCGCATCTGCCGCCTCAACATTCTACGTCTACGTATAGTCCCGGTCCCGTTGCCTCGCATCCAACTCTCCCTCTTCCCGGGACTCACCCACCATCCTCGGCTTTGACACCAGGATCGGCCTCAACATCCCCTGCATCTATCTCCCACCGTCTGCCTTCAGCATCAGCTTCGACAACATCAAGGCACCCTGCCGGCGATTATCTCCCCGACGCGGATGACCAAGACGCGCCGACACCTGTGGATGGAGAGGAACCTCCAAAGAAGAAGCAAAAGCGCAACAAACCAACTCTTTCATGCCATGAATGCGTAGAGCGCAAGACTAAGGTGCGACATTTCTATCTAATGCATTTTCTCATGTTGTGTCGTGCTGTCTGCATATCATCTCACTCATGGTCCCCCATATGAGATGAGCCCACTTTACCCCGACATTATGGCTCAGTATGGAATTTGATCATCCCGGATCGCCTGAACATGCCCAATCACTCCCGCTCCTTTCCTTCTGTTGTGTGAGAGCCAGTTTAATTCGCTAGATAGATTACTAACATATTCAAAGTGTGACAGAGGGCGACCTCATTGTCTTGCTTGTAAGTGCACTTGGATGTTGTTTGGCTGGTTGTATACTAACTTTTAGCTAGGCATAAAACGACAAACTGAATGCCGATATGCCCACGTTGCAAACCTACTCGAGTATGAAACCTCCTGACTGAGTAACTATATGTTCTGGTTTAACAATCAAGTAGGGAGACCACCAGGTCAGCCGCCAATGGCCGCCGTATGACGAAACCCCCAAAGAAGAAGTCTGGTTCTAGTGGAAAATCCCCCATTCCAAATATTGCAGATAGGGGTATGTCGAATGATCCCAGGGCAACCTCGCGTGGCGCTGTTGCACTCTCCATCGGCCTTCTATCCAACGTCCCTTATTCCTTGCCTTCTGCAAGTAATGTTTTTGGTATCGGGTCTGAGCACCCATTTGCCAACTATTGGACCTGTGAAGGGGGCTTGCCGGAGGTTATCTCAGTGCTTCCAGACAAGATTCAAGCCGATATACTACTTAGCCGATACTTCGAATGCGTTGACCCTGTGTATCCCATGATACATCGCCAGACTTTCTACGCGGACTACGAACACTTCTGGCAGATGAATCAGCAAGAAAAGACCGATACAGATCCGTCCTTCATTGCATTAATCTTTGTCATGCTGGCTCTGGGAACTCAGTTTGTAACATCGACTACATCCCCTCAGGAGCGAAGGCAGACAGCAGAATTCTATGCTTCGGCTAGCAACCAAGCTCTCCGTATCGCTTCATATCTCAGCAGTGCATCGTTAAGGTCAATCCAGGCCATGGTATTGCTGGTTTACTTCCTCATCAACGACAACCATGCCTCAGATGGATGGGCGTTTGCAGGTATTCTCATTCGGCAAGCTTATGCTATGGGACTTCATAGGGATCCAAATATTGGTGGGTGACTGTTTTCTTTATGTGCTCTCTTCTTATACTGATTTCTTTCAGTGACTCCAAATGCCACCTTGTTCGAAAAGCAGCAGCGGCGTAAGGTCTGGCAAGCGGTACTTCTCCAAGATACTTTCTTGACCGTCTTACTCTCTCTGCCACCATCTGCCACACACACAGATGTTTCTGTTGAAGACCTACTCGACGATGGCTCCTCGATTGCAAATAGCGACCCAACAGATACGGCATATATCCGAGGCTCTTGGACCTTGGCCAACTTGGTTCAGGAGACGATTTGCTCGCCAAGATCATTAGACCTACCAATCTGCACTACGGCAAGGCATAAGTCTAAGTTGATTGCTGACTTCCGAGCCGTTTACCGTTCATTCCCTGACGTCTTCCGGTCTTGGGATCCTGATAGCATCACGGCGCTCGCAAAAACTAATAAGAGGGTGGTTCGTCAGACCCTGTTCTTGACGAGCAACTACTTCCATAACTTAATGCTTGTTCATGCTTCCGAGAGCCCCGATGTTCCTGTCAACGTTCGTGGTACATTGGAGGCAGCACACGACGCCATTACAGCTTTCTTCCTTCTTTTCACCCTTCTTGAGATAGAAGCACGTGTTTGGTGGGTGTTCAATCACCGAGCTTTCTTGGAGGCGCTGTGTATCGGAAATGTCCTGAAGGAGGCTGCTCGAGAACCAGGTGGTGCAGATATGATGGCAAGAGATCCTCTCCTTGTCAGGGCAAAAGCTGATATCAGTGAGTCTTGATGCCTTTGTTGCTCCTGGCCTCCCTGCTAACATGTCAACAGCACGCATGATCCAGATCATGCAGGTTATGGGCGAAGACTCTGAGGTTGCGAGGACTCGAGTGCAGGTTTTGAGTGACTTTCTGGTATGAGTGAGGCAGCGGTCTGTTTGTATAAAAGTGTTCCGGTTGACGACTGAATGAGACGTGAAGCATATTCAGGGGTAGCATTGGTTTAGCACGTTAGCAGATATCTAGCAAGGCATGTACATACCGAAGGCCATATTGTATGATATTTAAGCTGCGACTTTTGAATGCATGCTAGAAGATAAATAGAGCTTATCACAATATATGCATACTAGAAAGAGTATTATAATGCTTCTTGGCTGTTCTGTGATGTTGTTTTTGTTTGAATTTCTTGGGATATGTGTCCGATGAATGAACTATCCAAGTTGTCGGTAAGAACAAGCAAGAGGAAGAAAACATCATGGTAATGATTTATTGGGTGTCTTGAAAATATTGAGGGCATTGCCATATCCAAATATTGCCAAGACAATCAAGGCAAGGGAATTGCCGATGCCGTTATGCCCCACTCACGACACCAAAGACTCGGCCCGGGGCTGAAGGATGGACTCGTCAGCTCATGGTTAGTGATTGGCCACTCGCTTAAAGTGTGGGTTGATTGATTGCGTCGCCCGACCCTTTCAAGATAAGGTCGTCAGCCAGGCTAGACTCAACAGGGCTCCAGAGCTGTTTCAGTGCCTAAGCCTTGGGGCGCTACAGGGCAATTACAGGGCCTGTTTTGGGAGGCATCCGCGTGGCCAGGCTCCCACATCCCGTCTAGTCGCGTGGGCTTTTTCGCTCTCATTTCCACGGGCATGTCATCACCTCGACTCAGCTCGTTTCGTATTTGCTCTTAATTCTTTTTTCCCTTCTTTGAATTATCGACCCTTTCCCTCCTTGTCTCATTTTCGTATCATTCTGCCTTAAGCTTCTTTGTAGCGTGGCTGCCTGCGTTATATCCCCTGCTCTGCCGTGTAAGAGGGGGTTTTGCAGTTGATACTGCTCAGTGTCCTACGATACCCAACAAGAGATATTCTCAACTTTCATACCTCAGTATGCGCGGCCTTGCTCAGGCTGCCATGGTG
>JAAOAR010000928.1:0-11412 GCA_013395995.1 Fusarium pseudoanthophilum | reverse complement strand
TAGGTTTTTAGTTAAATAAAGCTTCTATACTAAATAAGTCATAAAGGTTTTAAATATAAATATCAGCTACTTAACTTCATTTATCAGTTTAACAGAAGTCCATTACGCGCTTTAGGAAGTTCGATTTAGGTAGCCGCCGATTAAAATGCCCTGGACTACGAAAACAGGCGTTAGAATAAAGACAGTTATCACATAACTACAGACACTCACGTCGGCAAAGAACGTCTTCTAATCTTTGCAACCCCCGAATGACACTTTCCCGTTGTCTTGGAGCATCCTTGAGTCTGGTATCCAACGAGGCCATAGATTGCTCAGGCTGCAGAGCACCGATGTTTGAGGCCCATACCCTCAATCTACCGCCTTCGTCGTCAAGAAACTGAACTTCCTCTGTACTTAGGGACGAGAACGAATCTTTCAGTAAGTCCTGCAACTGCGAAACGCAGGCGTTGGCTCGTTTGGAAATTGTCTTGCTGGCATTTGATGAAGACATGACTATAATGCAAGGAAGAACACTGCAAAGGTGGCACCATCTCACGTTCTGCATCAATAGTTATATCAGCACGTGAGTGGCTAGAGTAGACAGGAAAATCATTTGTCCATGTTTGCCTCATTCTAGGACCTTCAGCCGCAGCCTGATTTGCTTCCCCGCTTCGTATCTCACTTTTCAGCTTCCTCTTTGCATCCACCAGACACGACGTGAAATTTCCTATTCATACTCTGAGTAGCATTCAGTCAGGGTAATGTCTGGATTCGAGATCGCCGGCATCGTCCTCGGTGCATTTCCGATTTTGTATGATGCTGCCAAGGACTTGAACGCTCGTTATCGAGACCTCAAGTCTTGGTGGCAATTCGAGATCGAGTTCGAGAATTTTGTTTCGGCTGTGGATCGCGAATTCATTGCATTCACGCAGAACCAAGAGATTTTACTGGTACCATTGAATCTCCCAGATGATGAACTTGAAGTCCTTCTGAATGTCCCAGGTACTCTACTGTGGCATGAACCTCGAATCCAAGCTCTGTTGAGAAATAGACTCTAAAGCCGGTACTATACATGGTATATGCAGCAGCTGAATGACATCAGCAACGCTATTTCTAAGCTGCTTGGCCTTTTGCAGATGGACAAAGTAAGCTTCAGAAGTTGGTTGACATCACCAAGTCGATATTGACAAGAGACAGCTATATGATACAGACTCAACTACTCTCGCAAGTGAGTTCTTTAGACTCAAATGGACCTTCAGCCGCAAGAAAGATGAGCTCTTGGCGACCATAAAGGAACGGAACGAATGCATCTACGCATTCCTTGATCGCGCAGCACACGTTGAAACGACAATTAAGTCAACGAGATATGGCTCTCTAGCATGGCAATATCTTACAGCGCAAAGAAAGGCCTCTTCGATCTACGAGTGCCTACAGTGCCATTAGACTTGCGATTGTCTGAGTAAACACTCTTACGGTATTAGTGCTAGCACTGTTCGACAGGAGCCGAAACATGGGGACTTCACCTTGGTCTTCGAAGAAGGCCCGAGACTTACAAAGATCCAAGTGGAGGTAGTGGAAACGGGTTCTTCGTTGTCTACCAAATCGTCTGCCCAGATCACGGAAACGGTCTCGCGGCTCAAGCAAGATCTAGACGTCAAAACTCGATACAAGCACGTGCGTGAAAAGAGTTCTAGTCTTGCTTCTTTGGCTATTTCTTCTCTTTCGATCGTGGGGAGTCCCGCTAAGCCACAGCAAGTGCAAAGCCGGCTTCAAAGGCTCAGTATGAAAATCCAGAAGAAACCTAAGTCGAGAGCCAAGTAAGGAACTTCCAGAAATGTTTAACAAAAGCTCTGACATGGTTGTAGTGTTCCCGACTCCGATCAAGTCATGGCAACAATCCAAGACCTGCCGCGTGTGAGGTTTGCCCAAGATGCCGGTCCCATGGTCCTAGATACTGTTAATCAGATCAAGGACATGTGTTACGTTGCAAAGGGAGAGTTTGACCAACCATTTATGGGGTCTCTGAGTAATGGTCCTGAAACTCACTTGCGTCTCCGGTCGGAGGACCATCAATCAGAAAGGGACAAGACTTTTGAAGTAGAAACACTCAATACGTTTCTAGAGTCCACCCCAAGGATAGGTCAGAGACTGAAAGTTGGTCTCCAACTGATCCAAACCGTTCTCGCACTTGGCGTCTGTCCATGGCTTCCTGAAGCCTGGAGCAAGGCCGAAGTCCTTCTCATACGGAACCGAGGTTCCGCTATACCAACGCCATATATCTCTCACCAGTCAATCAGAAACACCCTCAAAGGCAAACAAAAAGTCCAGCCCTGCATTCAAGCTCGTAGCAGCCTCTTTGCGCTCGGGGTGCTCCTACTAGAGCTTTTATTTCGCATAAGGCTAGAGAGCTTGCCACTTCGCAACGAATACGCAGGTGTAGCAGGGCAGGCCCTCCAGATAGCTGATCTTTGTACCGCTATTCAGTGGCAAAAAAGCGTTGAGGGACAGTTTGGTGACAAGGTTGCGGATGCAATTAGAAGGTGTATCCTTTGTGCTTTTGAAGCTCAGCCAGATTTGAGTGACGTGGCGTTTGTTAGGGCGGTTTGTGCTAGTGTTCTTCAACCTTTAGAGGAGTTTTTGTCTGCATGGACTTTAAAGTAAGAATAATAAGGATATTACTCAAAGGGGGGAATTTACAATACTTGCGTTAAGGGAAAAGGTAATAAAGAGATAAGATATAGTTAATTTAATTAGCTAACTTACTTAATATAGTTAACTGTTATTCATATTAGTATTGACCTAACAGTAACCTTGCAATATATATCTTTACCTTACTTATAGTACCTTTAGGTAAGTTGGTCAGTTATTCTAGATAACTACATGATGTATCTGCGAGCCTTTCTGGAATTGGCAAATACCGCGGATACTTAGTGACGTAAAGGTCTCGGAGATTTAAAGCAATTCAACACTGCCGACGGCTATTTTCTCGTATTCCATGACGAGTGGTAAGCGGAGAGTACAGCTATCAGGCGGCATATAACAAGGATTGCTGTAGATCGCATCCACATTCAATCATCATGCACGTCGGCCCGTGATGGGACGGGTAAATTGACCAAACCTTTCCGACTTCCAATTCAAAAAAGCCGTCGGCTATTTTCGAGTTTTGTCGTATTTCAGTGGCTTTGGCGTTGTGACGCAAACCTGTTAGTTAACATAGGCAAGGTTTGTTGTAGATCTTATCCTACAGAGCCGGGAATCAAATTGGATTACGGTACATAAACACGTCTTGTGATAGAGGTTGACGTTTTACCCCCAATTCCATTGGGGGTAAAGGGGATACCTGAGTCTTATTTAACTTCGCCTTTCTCCCTCACTACAGGTCAGACGAAACTCGCACAACTAGTTTTTGTATAGCCATCAATCTACTATGTATTTATTATTCTTATTTGTCTTTGTTGCCCTTGCTACCTCAGTGGAAGCCCGGAAGGGCAACTACTCAGGCTCACGGCACCTTTGGTACAATAGCCCGGGAAGCGATTTCAGATCGTCTCTGCCCATCGGCAACGGCAGACTAGGTGCGCTCGTCCAAGGCTCCATCTCTGAGAAAATCATCATCAACGAAAATTCGGTATGGAGCGGTCCTTTCCAAGACCGCATCAATCCCGACTCCTTGGAAGGGTTTCCCAAGGCTCGCAAGTTGTTGACTGAAAATAACTACACGGGAGCCGCGGGGTTCGCAGCAAGTGACATGTTCGCGATACCCCCACAGAACAGGTGGTACAGCGTGACCGGAAACCTACTGTTGGACTTTGGGCATCAGAACGAAGAAATATCAAACTACGAGAGATGGCTTGACATTCTGAAGGGCAACACTGGTGTCAGCTACGATGTTAATGGGGTCACATATACGTAAGTGCTATCGACGTAATGTATCCGTCATTCTATCAGATCATCCGAGTTGACAAGAGACTAGTCGCGAAGTGGTAGCCAATTTCCCCCTTGGTGTCATTGCAGCGCGTTTTACTTCAAGTAAAAATGGTTCACTGAACATCGGCGTGAGCCTTGAGCGCGACAGAGGTATCGTTAGTAACGTCGCAGCTGAAGGAGCAGACAGCATCACGATGGATATCGGAGGCTCAGGAGCGGACGCGATTCCTTTTACTGCAGGACTTCGCGTTGTTTCAAAGGATGGTACGTGCGGTAAACGTCGATAAAATGTCAAACATTAGCTAATCATGATTCGCATGTCAGGAACCATAAAGGCAGACGGGTCTGCCTTGAACATCACGAAAGCCTCCACGGTTGATCTTTTCCTCGATGTAGAAACAAGCTTCCAGTGGAGCTCCGAGTCTAACTGGAAGGCTGGTCTTGTGACCAAGCTAGACAAGGCTGTCAAGCGTGGGTTCGAGTCTCTCAAAGCTGAAGCCATCTCAGACCATCAGAACTTGATGGAGCGTGTGGACCTTGACCTCGGATTAAACAACAGCTCCTCGAACCTGCCAACAGATGAGCGAGTCAGTGCATACGGAAGTAATCCAGACGATGACCCTGATTTTATTACGTTGAGTTTCAACTTTGGCCGCCACCTGCTTGTCTCTGCCTCTAGAGACACTGGAGGTTCTGGCTTGGGAGTTCCGGCAAACTTGCAGGGTATTTGGAACGACATGTATAATCCTCCCTGGTAAGTTTAGCCTTTGCCTCCGGTCTCGTTAAGCAAGACGTGTATAACATATAGGTGGAATTAACTAACTGATGAAATAGGGGAAGTAAATATACCGTCAACATCAACACAGAGATGAATTACTGGCTAGCTGAGACAACCGACCTCCCGGAAACCCTGAGACCGCTTTGGGACCTCATGTATCGCAGCCGCGATCAAGGATCAGAAGTTGCCTCCAAGATGTATGGCTGTCCAGGCTATGTGTCGCACCACAATCTTGACCTCTGGGGGGATTCTGCTCCTCACGATAGTGGAACGGCTTATTCCATCTGGCCATCGAGTAACCTCTGGCTGTCGCAGCATATCATGGAGCACTATCGGTTTACTGGTGACAGGACGTTTTTGAGAGAAAAGGCTTGGCCGCTATTCAAAGACATCGCAACATTCTTCGACTGCTATCTCTTTAAGTTTGATGGTACATGGACCTCTGGACCTTCAACTTCGCCCGAGAACGTTTTCATTATTCCTAAGGATGGTTCAAAGGCTGGTAGCAAAGAGTCTCTCGACATTTCCATCACCATGGACAACTCTCTACTGCGCGAATTCTTCTCCAACGTCATCGAGGCTGCCGAAATCCTTGACATCGACATTAGCAAGGATAGGGTCCTTTCAAAGGCACAAACATACCGAGATGGTCTACGACCAACCGAAATCGGGGATCGAGGTCAGATTCAAGAGTGGCGCAAAGACTACACAGAAGCTGAACCAGGACACCGCCACTACTCACACCTCGTCGATCTCTTCCCCGCGAGAGCAATGTCCCCTCTTCTCAACAAGACCCTTGCAAATGCAGCCCAGAAGAGCATCGAAATTCGACTCGCTGCGGGCGGTGCATCCACTGGATGGTCGCGCGTATGGACAGCAGCGCTTTATGCTCGATTGCTCAATGGGGACAAGGCTTATGATAACATTCAGACTCTGCTTGGTCGTCATCCCGCCCCAAACTTGCTTCATAACATCGAGCCTGGCCAGGCGTTCCAGATTGACAGCAATTATGGTCTGGTCGCTGCGGTGTCGGAGACTCTGGTTCAGAGCCACGCTGGTGTTGTGCATGTATTGCCTGCACTAGGTTCCCAAGTGAAGACTGGTTCCGTTTCTGGGCTTGTTGCCCGTGGGGGTTTCCAGGTCTCGATCGTTTGGAAAGATGGGCTCCTCGTGGAAGCGAAAGTCAAGTCAAGACTAGGCAATGCTCTGAAAGTAAGGGTTGCTGATGGTTCAGGGTTCAAGATTGATGGAAAGGAAGTAAATGAGATTGAGACCACGTCAGGACGAACCTACACTATTACTCTCGCTTGATCTCTAGCAATACACAAGGTAGACCTTTCTACGGCTCAACCTAAGTTTCCATGATCATGCTTGCTTATCGCCAACCTTGAGTAGTCAGATCCAAAGTAGTAACAGTCCCATTAATCTGATGCAAATCAGGATCGCTTGAAAGTGTTGAGTTGAAGCTCGCCGGAAGAATGACAGAGAAGATTTGTGACCGGAGGTAAATCGTGCAAATGCGCACTAGACGCTTAGTTCTATCGACTTGATTGGTTGATAAACTCCGCCATCATTGGGACCGCTCGTCAATCAGTCCAAATCAGGCAAGTGATCGTCGGTTCTCCATGATGCCCATATCGACTATCTCCACGCTTTCCTCTGCTATTTATATTCCGCTCCGGCGCTCTTTGTTAATTCTCTTCTCTCTTTCTCTCCGATTCCCTTTCTTATGCCACAAAAGAATTCTGACGCCGCTTCAATAATATGTCTAGCGAAACGAGCTTGGTCTTTGTCCCCGGCGCATGGCACAAGCCGTCATGTTACGCCAAAGTAATGGAACAGCTACAGAACCAACATCACTTGAGATGCATTCCCGTCACTCTTCCTACAACCATGGACGACCCAACGGCATCATTCAAAGACGACGTTGAGGCCGTCCGTTCTGCTATCAGACAGGAAACAGAAAAGGGCCGAGACGTCATTGTCATTACGCATTCTTATGGAGGAACGGTTGGGAACAGTGCTGTTAAAGATTTCTCCAGGCCAGCCAAGTCATCCGTATCAGGCCAAAGTTCAGCATCACCATCTTCGTCCAGCGAACGAACTCCAGAGACAGGACACGTTGTCGGCATCATCCCCATTGCAACCGGATTTTGCTTCACTGGGCTCACCTTCATGGACCACTTCCTCAACATAACTCCACCATTCTTCCGCGTCAACAAAAAGACTGGCTACGCAGATCTCACAGTCCGTCCTCAGAAATTCTTCTACCATGATCTACCGCCCGCCGAGGCAGACCACGCGACTTCTATGCTCACCACGCAAAGCCTCAAAGCATTATTTGAAGGGAGGGACTACTCGTACTCGGGGTGGTTAGATGTTCCTGTATGGTTCATTGGAACTATTGAAGATCAGGGGCTGCCTGTCCTTATTCAGAGAGCTCAGATCGGGACGGTGAGGATGCTGGGTGCTCGCGTGGTTTATACCGAGCTGAAGACGAGCCATTCGCCATTCTTGAGTCAGCCTACGCAAGTTGTGCAGATCATACTTCAGGCTTTTGAAGCATTCACTGGCACAAGGGCCGATGGAACGCCAGAGACACTTGAATTGGGTAATAAGCCATTCATTCCGCAAGTGAGCCCTTGGCAACCTATAACATGGTTCCGATACGGATTGCCGCTGGTTGTTGGCAGCCTTGTAGGCTGCACCATACTGTTGTATAGAAGGGTCAAGGGTTTGTTTGAGTCCCGGCAGACAAAGGCGGACTAGAAAGCTCGAGGCGGCGACAATCTGGCTAAAGAAAGAATCTCCAATCAATGTTTCGACAATCTAATTCCTTGGTTCAGGGGTTGCAAGTTCAATTTCGCGTTCTTCTAGACCTTATAGATAATGGATCGAGTTCAATTAAGCATTTACTATCACTCTCACTGCAGTAGATCCAGCTGTATCTACGCGACGTGAGTTGTGCGTATTGTTGCAGTGTCGCCTTCTCACTTTCGGAAGTCAATGGACTGTGCTTAGATCATGATATGATCTGATAAAAATGGCTGTTACCCAGCCCACCATGATGCAACGTCAGCGCAGCTGGTCATTGGCGAGGCCAGGGTTCCCCTCTCCCTCTCACGTCCACTCAATTCAAACTGTCAAAAATATATCTCGCAATCACTTTGATTCAGCGTCGCATTGCGATAGTTCTTAATGTCGTCGCCAAAGTCCAAAACGCCGACTGGACCGTCATCTCCAGCCTCTGGGCCCAAGTCGACACCGTCTCCTCGGGGTGAACTTATTCCCGCGGCTGACAACGATGACGTGAGGTTTTGTGGAGTATCTTGTGCTGCTAGCTATGCTAACGTGCTGGAAAGGATGTTCAAGACGACGCAGATTCGACACTTGAAACGGATGCGTAAGATTTACTACTCCCGTCATGATCAGTCCACACTGACAATACTTTGCAGTGAGAGCTCGACTGCGTCTGTTTCTTCGAGTATCCTTCACTACAGAAGTATTCAGGGCCGTACGTTCCATAGCGACAAGTTCGTGACTGAATATTCTTTCCCGAATGATGAACAACAACTCGAGTCTGTTGACATTAGGTGAGAGACGTCATCGTCACCCTCCATGCCGCCTACTAATTCAATGCCAAGCCATCATTACTTGACGGTCCTGCTCGACGGTCAACTATATCTGGCTCCTATCGGGGAAAACGTCCAGGTATGTGGGCAAGCGAGATGAGGATAGATGAGAATAGACGTTGATATATGATTAGAAAGCGCTTGACGTTGGCACAGGAAGTGGTAAGTCGGTGTAGAGTTGGTTCACATTCATAGCTAATAAACCGACTAGGAATATGGGCAATGTATTATAGCTACCCGCTACATTACGCGACGTGATGCTAACTCACCTGCAGAGACTTCGCAGATCAGTTCCCCCAAGCAGAAGTGACAGCAACCGACCTCTCACCAACACAGCCAAAATGGGTTCCCCCAAATGTGCGTTTCGAGATCGACGATGCCACCGAAACATGGACCTGGAAAGACAACACCTTTGATTTCGTCCACATGCGTTATCTCTTCGGTGCTATTCAGGACTGGACTGCTTTGTACCAACAGGCCTACCGTGTTTGTACGCCAGGCGGTTGGGTTGAGTCCGTCGAAGCAGACATTCATTTCCGCAGTGACGATGGCACAGCTGAAGAGCAAGAGGTCTATAAATTGTGCAACAAGCTGTATGAAGAGGGCGGTAAGGCGATCGGTCGAACGTTCTTTGTGCATGAGTTGCAGCCGACGGGGATGGAAGAGGCGGGGTTTGTGGACATCAAGACTGTGGACTACAAGGTGAGTTTGCAGCTGATCAAGAGCTCTTACAAGGCTGATTCATGCAGATTCCGATTGGGGACTGGCCCAAGGACTCAAGACTGGCTGAGGTCGGCCGATTTGTCAAGCTGACATTGGAGAATGACATTGAAGGTATGCTACGTCTATCCTTTGCTTCTGTTTTATACTCACAGTTTATTCCAGGATATACTCTGTTGTTGTGGAACAACGTGCTGCAGTGGCCAAAGGACGAGTACCAGGTGTTCCTGATGCAGATTAGAAAGGCTCTGCGCAATCGCAAGATTCATGGTTATTTTGTGGTACGGTATGTTTACGGCCGCAAGCCGGAATAACATAAGGCGCAACTTGGTAGTTATGCATTGTCGCTCGAGTCATGATTGATTCAAATAGTCACTTTGGCAATTCGTTCATTGAGTGAAACTATCAAAACCGCTCGAGTGCTCAAATTCCACTAACACCCAAGCCGATCTCGGCAGCGATAAAAAAAGGTCAAAGCCAGGCTCTTAAATTGTATCATTAGAATAATGAAGCTATTATATGCGATCAAAAACCTGCTATTCTCTTGAGTCGTGAGAATTACTTAAGCTCTTCCACTGCTGTTTCAGTATATCTTTAATTCCATGCCAAGCGGCCATCGTTTCACGTAGGTCTGGCATTTGAAACCAGATTTGCACGACACTCAGGTGACCTCGACAAAGCCGTTGTGATACATGAAGAGTCCCGAAAGAATGTCGCAAAACGTCATTTGTATGAATTTCGTTGACGAAGTCATAAAATCAATCAAGCCACGTTGCCATGCCAATTAGCTAGCGTTAGTGTGCATTCGACTGGTGAGATTAACTATGAAAGCTCGACTCTGGGGATTTCGAGACGTGATTGAATGACATGAGAGATCACGGGGTTAAATTGCAGTCTAATATTGCAATTGCGGTTACTGGCTGTAATTTGTTCTAGAAGCAACAATTGGTGCGTGCTCGCGAGGAATTTCGTCATGTGAAGTGAATCGCATTAAGCTTGATGACATTTACGTTTTAACGAGATATTTACGAAGCACGGACAACAAGCTTGCCTACCCACAGCAACCGTTCAATGCATACAAATGTAGCATCTGCTCTGACCTGTACTCAGTTTAACGTCTCTCCATTTTACAATTGGATATCTGGGGCTCCCTTAGTTTTAAGGGATCTCTTTATTTGTCCACAATCGTCGACTCTAGGTTATGAGGACCGTTAGAATGCAACCTCAGCCAAGTCTACCCCACCTCTTTTACTGGAGAGATTTAACCCAAACAAGTCAAGCCCATAGTGAAATCATGCAGTAATATCGGCTAAGCCCGAACTAGGCACCGGGTCATTTGAAACAATGAAGGGGGTAGCGTCAAGCGAGCAATGCAACGCATTCCTCGCCCCTTTTGCGCCCCAAAAACCAAAACATGCACCTGTAAACAAACAAAGGGCAGCCAAAAACTTATGACTGCTTTTTACAAGCAGCCAGAATAGTGTGTGATGCAATCGGTACCCTCTGATGCAACCCTTTTGATCTCCAAAGATAAGAGAGTCGTAAGACAGGACGGACAATGGCAGGCAACAAGACCAGCAGCAGCAACAGCAACGATAAACCTCTGTGGCGACCGCTGGCCCATAAACTCTCCAGCCTTATCCCGCTGCGCCGCCTCAATAAAGCCAAATCAAAGCCCGACGTCAGGTCCGATCACGCCGCGCAGTCCAACACCGCGTCCGCCGACTTTCGCCTTGATGTCCAGTTAAACGGCCTCGAGAGCTTGCGTCTCCCAAGTAGTTGGCTCCTCCAGCCCAAGGACGCCGACAAGCAGCAGCAGCAGCAGCCTGTCGACGCGCAGTCGTCAACGAGACTTAGTCATCACTTTTCGCGGAAGCCGGTTAATCGCTCTGAAGCCCCTCGACCATTGACGTTTATCGACAGCAGCGATGCAGACCAGCACCAAGCGCGGGCATCGGCGCTGGAAGCCCTCGGCAGTCCAGATCGCTCGACGACGCCTAGTATTTTGGACCGTGGGCGACCAGTCGAGGCTAGGCATTTAATCCACCAGCCTGTCAAGAACCTCAAGAACCATCGCAAGTCATTACCTCTAGACCTGGAGACTATGTTCCAGGCTCCTAACGAAGATCACGATTCCAATGCACTACGCACCGCCACTATTCGCCTGGTGCCGAATGAAAGCCTAATCACCACTCCAACTACTCCATCTGTAAAAGAATCACCAAGATGGACTGCAGAGCGTGAGGCACGGTTAGCTATGCCCCCACCACCAAGGCCACTCAGCACTACCCCAATGGACTCATCGTCAACCTCTACACCATCCAAGGCCATTCAAATCCCACGAAACCCTCAATTGGCCTTGAAGCGACCAACCAG
>JAAOAR010000927.1:0-18714 GCA_013395995.1 Fusarium pseudoanthophilum | reverse complement strand
TCTTGGAAGAGTTCTAGAACACCAGTTTCAACGCCTGCCACCGAAAGCCCGCAAAGTTGCTGAGGCACACCAAATCAGGTACCCCCCTTGGAAGATCCTCCTGGAGCGTTGCATTTTATCCATCCGCCATCGTGGCACGACTCTGGAAGCCGTCTCTGTTCACGACCATATCACCGATTGGGTAATGCAACCATCTCAAAGATCAGCCCCTGTTCCCACCCAAACAGGAATAACGGCTGACGATCTGAGCAACACCACCTCAGAACTTACCTTTAATCATTGCATTAGAGCACAACAACAAAAGACACCAAAACAAAAGCAGTGCGCATTGGCTGTCTTTCTCATCGTCTTCTCCTGACGACGGTGTCTCGGGCACCGAAGGAAAACCGCATGAAATGATTTGAAACGCCACGACATGTGTGGTTTGGAATATAGCATATTGAATTTAGCGACTGTCTTGAGGAGTTTTGCATATCATTTTGGTCATGCACTGGGGCAAATAGATCAAAAGGCGTTGAGCTGAATAGACCAATAAAAGTCTACTTGTTTTACAATCAAACATCTTGTCCTATCTATGTCATTTGAGGTTAAACTTGAAACAGCAGCCTTCAACAGTCCAGTTTAGTACTGACTTGCAGTCATGACCGGCCAGAAATCCCTGAGTTGGCACAACAATCAGGTCCATTAGTAAGGTAGTCAATGTATAACGACTAACACAACATCGATTGTGATATTTTTGTGTTGAAAGGTCTGAGGAAGAGTGTTTATGTCACAATTGCGCTGCTTTCAATGCGGCCTATGCGTTATCCGTGGTCAAATAAGCTTTATTCCAGCCCGAACAAAGAGCAGCTCCTTTGATTGTAACATAGGATGTTTCTGTCAGTTCACTAACATTGAGAACCATATGTCGACAACCAGGCACCAGAACAACCATGTAACAAAGAATGGAACTCATTTACACGTTAGGTGAACATATGCACTCATCTAGATACAAAAGAGTTGATGCGTAACTTGACAGCGAAAATTCGATGTAACACAGAGTAAACCATGGATGGATATATATACATACTGTCGATGCACGAATATACTGCAACTCCAGTTCCATATCATCGTCGTTATCATCATTAATGTATCTGCGCTTACCCGCCAATGTAACTGCCGCTTGTTTGCGCTGCGTTATTGGCATCTCACCAAGCTCGAACAGCTAGGTACTGAGGTAATTTACTAAACACCTCTCTCTGTTTTCGCCTCTGATATGGATGGTCTCAATCATTTGAGGTTCCACCAAAGTTGGAACCTGCCATTGACTCGGGTCATTAAGGTAAGGTACCTAGGCAGCTTTCCTGCCCCTTCCATGTCAAGGCAGGTTACTTTAGGTTAATGTGAGGTAAGTACTATGGGACGCATGCGCGCGCGGGAAGGCAGAATTTGACACTGCGCGCAGGTTCCTGCTGCAAAGACCACAATGTACCTCCACTGTGATTGATTGACCCCATCCATAAGTTACCTAGATTTCCGTCCCAACACTGAATTACCTACCTACTACCTAGCTTAGTACCTTAGGCATTGCCCGAGTTACTGAATCAACAGGGCGCCCTGGTAGGCGAATTCCTTCACTCGAAAAGATTCTCTTCGCTTGCTGCATGATCTTCTCAACACCATCATCTTTCCCTGACGTTCTATCTCACACCAACATCGAATACAACCGTCGTCACTCTCAGGTATATCGCGTTTCCTTACTGTCGTCGCCATGTCGAGCAAGTCTTGGTATACCCTCAAGTCCAAGGCCGTACATACGCGGTATGGCTTGACCAAGAACATTCAAGTCCTCCTTCAGGGTCTGGAAAGCTTTCACGCCGGTGTTATCGACGCCAGAGAGCTGGGAAGCATGGTCCGGCTGAGTCCTCGCCGCAGAGAATCAGTTGCTGCAACAATCGCCAAGTGTGCGCGCATGATCAATAAGGACCCCCAAGAGTCCAAGACCTGTGTCGACATCATTGAGATGTGCACCGAGATCCTCGAAATCGCCGGTAAGTAATCCCCTAGCATCTGGCCGACCGTTCCCAAGAAAGCAGCGATTGACTCCCTGACCTAGACCGACCACCGCCCATCGAGGGTTTTCCTTTCATGAGACTACCTGCAGAGATCCGAGAGTATATTGTCGACTTGATGGTTGATACCGTCTTCAAATCGAAGGGTATCAAACCCAGCTCACGAAAGGTGAGCTGCAACTGTCCACAGCTGGAACGTGAATTCGGGTCTTTCCACACTCCTCAGATGAAGGCTTTGCCATCTATCTTGGGTCCAGCACTCAACCACGAATTCTTTCGCATCTTCTTTCGGAAGAAGGCTGTTCGTTTCCGCTGCTGCTGCGAACTTCTCTATCACCTCGACAGTAATCCCCTGCTTGTGCAGAATGTCCGTGACATCAAGGTTCACTGGTGCGGACCCAAGTCGGCAAAAACTTTCAAAAAGCTTGCAGAATGTGATAAGCTCGAGGGTTTGACCATCAGCATCTCGAAATCCACGCTTGCCAACCTCAGTCCACGAGCCGATCTAATGAAGCAATTCTTCCCGCTATCCTATCGCCATGTCAGAATCACCGACATTCTGGGATTGGACGAGATTTTGACCATTCGGGGTCTCAAGGAGGTGTCAGTCACCCACCTTCAAACAAGGAGTACCAACCTCACCGCTGAGACTGATAGAGCGAATCTCTCAGAAATGCTTTCTCATCAACTCAAGAAAGAAAAGGTTTGGTTGTCCTCACCGACAGAACCCGTTTAATGCTGATGCCAGTAGGGTTACGACCCGCTTGACGAATTCTAGGTGGTCAGAAAGGAGTCATGGAAGCTGAGAATTTGCGAGAACGATGACACCCAACTACATGTGCAGAACAGGAAATAACTTGGCCCGAGTTTGGAGCAAGGCGTAAGGAATAGACATACTAATGCTTGTCCTCATGGACGGATTGATTTGACAGGCTAAGCATAGAAGGATGCGGGCTGGTACACAAATGAACGGGAATAGATAGATAGATTAATTACTAATCTAGGGAATGTAACAACAGTCAAATTACGGAAGACTCCATTTGGTGAAAACACTAAAGACTCCGTACTCAAAAAACGTTGCGATATTGGTCTTGTCTTGTACCAGCACCGAGGTGAGGTATCCGGCTCAAGATCAGCTGGCGAGCTGAGCTGACCGAGCGATGGAAAAAGACGGGCAAAGTACTCTCTCTGTACGGATCTTGGGCTGCACAAGTTGACAGCATGTGACGAGCAAAGTCCTACCTGGTCTGATGATTGAAGCCATTCATATTGGAGCCATACGCGGACTCGAGGCGCTTCACAAAGTACGCTCATTCGTAGTGGTTCGGAGCGTTGAACCTGAATAAAAAGAAAGTCGTATGTATTATGGATCTGGCAGTACAAAAACTTTGAGTTCAAAATTGGATGAGTCAGGGAGACTGAGACCCAAGCTCCGAGTCAGATAGTCCACGTGACCTGCTCGATAGTCATTTGCCCTAGTACCCACCCACAGCCTTTTTTCTTAAGCGAGGGCAACTCAGTCTTCTATCTTCTACACCCGATCATCGAATTCAACGAGCATACGGCAACTGCCCGGTAGAAGTTGCCCATCATGTCGCTCGTCTCGGGAGAGAAGTCGAACTTCCAGTTCGTAAGTCATCCTCTCCAGCATCGCTTCATCGATATCGAATTCGACACCGTTGCGCTCGAGTGCGCTCGTGCCATCCTGTTCAGCGTTGTGTGCATCGAAATCGATGATGAGACATGAAATCCGAAAGAAGCAGATGTTAACGATTGACAGATCCTCCGTCTTCTCAACACCAATGTTGATGGAAAGCAAAAGGTTATGTACGCCTTGACCAAGATCAAGGGTGTCGGTCGCCGATACTCCAACTTGGTTTGCAAGAAGGCCGATGTCGATCTGAACAAGCGGTACGCGAGCTTTGATACCTACGAGATGCAACATAACTGACAATAATTCATAGCGCTGGTGAGCTCACCTCTGAAGAGCTCGAGCGAATCGTCACCATCCTCCAAAACCCCACCCAGTACAAGATCCCCACGTGGTTCATCAACCGACAGCGCGATATCGTCGATGGCAAGGACTCCCACATTCTTGCCAACGGTGTCGACTCGAAGCTCCGTGAGGATCTCGAGCGCCTCAAGAAGATCCGCGCCCACCGTGGTCTCCGACACTACTGGGGTCTCCGTGTCCGCGGTCAGCACACCAAGACCACTGGTCGCCGTGGCAGGACCGTCGGTGTCTCCAAGAAGAAGGGTGGTTAAGCTTTTTATGGGTGTTGGTTATGGGTGGACAGGCGTGACGGCTGGTTTCTCCATCTTTCTGAGCATTTTGAGAGGTTTGCTTTCTGGCACATGCAGCCAAAGCAAGGGCTGTACTCTAGATCAGAGTCACGAATCAAAAGTATTCAAGTAAAGATGTTCTATGAGGGAGCAGGAAGCGTCCATGCTACAAACACGTGAAGTTTATGGTTCTACGAAGTCAACGACGGGGTAAGCCGGGGGCAATGTGGCTATTCCTACGGAAGGGAAAAGATACTGTATGATTCTGGGCAAGGGTATCATGTTTTTCTTCTTCTTTTGACTGCTTATTAAATGTGTTTGTTACTCAATCCTCGTGCGTGACAGCCATATCCAAAACCTCAACTCTTCCCTGTCCCTTGGTCTCATTGCCAATAAAGTCGGATAGGGGCTTAAAGGCTCCAGGTTCTACAAAGCCTACCACTTCCCATTCCGAACCGACGACATCTTGACTCTCGACTTGCTCAACGTAACTGAGGATCTTGTCCTTGACTGTCCCCACAGCCTTTTGCTCGCCGTCTTCTTCCTTGTTGCCTCCCTTGGCTCCTTTCACGGCTTGCTTGAGGACGTTGGTGGTACAGGCGATACGAAGTCTCATGCGTGCCCTCGCCACTGGAATGGGCTGATGGGCGATGAGGGCTTTCATAGCTTCAAGAGCCTGGCTCTTTGCGCTCTTAGTCGTGCTTACCCCCGTCCAGTTGTGCTGGACCCTGGGTTTAGCTTCGCCCGCTTCTCCAGTCGCAGGTGTTCCAGTAGCACTTCCGGCAGCGCTCTTGTCTGGTGTCGCGGTGTGAGCCTGTGAGCTGAGCATGTCGAGAGCCTTCTCGATCATGCCAGAAGTGTAGACGCGCTTGGTTCTCGGATCGACCAGTTTGCTAGCGACTATGCTGACAACTTCGTTGTGCACCCGCTCTGTCTGCGCCGCGCGCTCTTTTTCGCCGACTTGCATCTCGCCCTTTTTCAAAATCTCGAGGATGATGTCGTCGGTAGACTTGCCCTTGCCAAAGGCCTTGTCAAGATCCTCACGAGGCGCTGTTTGCCCCTTGGACACGTTGAGGAAGACGTTTGGGATCTGGAGGACATTATCGAGATCTGTCTCAATCCCGGATCGCCACTCGAGGACCTTGTTCTTGTAGCAGGCGAGCTCAAAGCGCTTCTTTCCCTTCTTGAGGCGTACGAGGGAGACGTTTGTGAGCTTGATTTGGTTGGATGGTTGTTGGATCTGGCGAGACATGATCGGCGGTTTGTTTTATGAGATGGAAGAAATTAGAGAAGGGAAACAGGGGACGCTGCGTTGAGTTGCTGAGACTTGGGTGGAAACAAGGTCGGGTAGTTAATAAAGACAGTTGGTAGTATCCGTAGGTAGGTAGGCACTTTCACCTTCTCTACCAGAACTTTTTTCTGGACCCCGCCATCAGTCAGGTTTGAATTTCCTACCTAATTAATGCGCAATGCCCCGCACCAATAAAGAAGATAGGTACCCTAGGTAGTGAGTGGTAGGCCTTCGTCATACCTTTTGAGTCATAACGATACCTAAGGTACCTTAGTCTACTTCTGTACCAAACCTCTGTAACCATTATTAATTTTATAAGTTAACCACTTATCATGGCCCATCCCCCCTTTCTCAGTAATAAGGCATATACTGAGCTTCGATGCCATGCGTGATTGGTTTCTTGTTCTTGTACGTAAGAAGTGGTTGTTGGAATAATGCGGATGGGCTAAACTGGCTGATAACCAGAATCAACATGACTTACATGTTGTGAGACTCGCAATATTTACTATGGACATGGCATATCCCCGAGTGCCCTCATCTGACATTTCTATAAAGTCATTCTATAATTAATAACCGTGCTGTAAATACTTAGCCACTGGCTACATTCATGTTGCCAAGCTTGAGAATAACATACTCCTCGCCTCGTATGATATGACATGTCTTGGCCATCGGTCTGACTCTTCATTTGGTGGGCAAGGTCTAATAGCAACTGCTTCTGTTTCTATTTGGAGACTGGGTCGTATTCGTCTGCTGAATGACTTGCGAAATATCGATCATTTTGACCAGGCCGCCGCTCTAAAGTTAATACTTACTCAGTAAAGACCATGTGTTTTAGAAATCAAGCTTGTGGGAACCTATGGATGGGGGCGTGTGTGTGCTTTTCTCTGATAAAGAACGATGTGTGAATGATCTCTAGTGAACAGGATACTCCTCCAGGAAAGTTAAGTAACACCCAGCCAAGTAATGTTTATGTATTGGCTTAAGTCTGAGGATGCGGAAGCTCATGTAAGGGTTATACCTGAGCACATACTTCAGATGCATACGCTCAAGCGCAAGCTTTCTTTAGCCCAAATAAAAGTTGGGAAAACTAGTAAAAAGGAGAAACCACTTAGGTAAGTTATATAGACATCGATAAAGCCGTTGTCTTTCTGCTGTGTAACAGGAGAAATATGCCTCTTCCATACAATTGCAACATAGGATAGGGAGGAACTTGACCTACCGGCCAAAGCTTAACAAGGATGATTAATAGAATGCTAGACCATGCAAAGGGTAATGAAGCTAGGAACCTAATCCTTGGCTCAGGATAACCCGTCTCACTAGGTATCATTTACAACTTGCCGCCTCACTCATGTTTCATGCCTTGCATTGCTGGATCCATGTTGGTAGGCCGATTGCGGTCGCCTCAGGTAATAGGTTGTGGTAGAAGGGACGGTTATTACTATTGAAGCAACCTAAGCGTATGACTAGAATGAAACCTAGTCTCATATGTGTTCTAGAGTCATCTGAGCAAGCTGCCTGATGAGAATGGATGCTCTCCGATTCTGGCAAACTTACAGCCATAAATGAGACACACTTGAACCGAATCGTAATCAAGCTCTGACCATGTTTTAGTGCGTGCATAATACGTTCAGACGTGAACGGTAACACAGCAAACGGGCCCTGTATCGTCTACGTCATTGAACCGGCACCGGCTTTACACCCTGGCCACAGCTAGGTAAATGATTCCTGGACTCATGGAGTGAGTTGAGGGCGGAGATACGGCTCAAATCAGAGAACATTGGCCACCTGGTAATCCTCTGCTTCGACAAGAGCCCTTATTTATTCATCATCACGAGGCAGCCTTTAGACGGAGAGTTAAATGCCGAGCCGAGCACCTCTTATCAACGACTCATCAGGGTGAGATAAGCGTCGTCGAGTCACGTTATCGAGCATAAAGTGGACATTTGAGTTGTTGGCGCAAGCTGCCTTCCATCCTACCTACTAACTTACCTAGCCTAGCCTGGTCCTTTGGTACCTTGCGCATAGGTGACACGCAATGCTGCACTAACAGTTACATACGTAGCTACAGTGACTATCTGATAGCAGACCCCCCCGGCAACTGCCTGAATCGCCCCTGCCGCTAGGAAGCTAGCCGCTACGCGGGGCGTGTTGAGTGGTCAGCTGCGTTGCTGGGCGTCCCATCTGATGGAGGTCTTCAGACGGTCTGGGGAGCTCCCCCAGCCATATTACGTCGCTTGCCTGGCTTGCGCGTTTACTTCTCTCTCTTCCATCAACAACATCACTTTTCTTGCCCAGCAACTGCTCCTTATCCTGTAGTCTCGTCATCGCCATCTTCAACAAAAGCAGTCACTGAAGCCTGTTCAAAAAGCAGACAATGCGTTTGTCAACCTCCGCGCTCGTGCTGGGCGCTGCCTCTTCGGCCATCGGCCTGCAGGAGCAGCAGGTTCTCGGCGGCGACTCCAAGCCTCTCGTCGATATCGACGTCAACGCCTGGACCAAGCCACTCGAGAAGTTCTTTGGCGAGATTTCATCAGAGGCCAAGGCTGTCTGGGACGAAGTCACGCTTCTTGCCCCCGACGCTGTCGAGGCTTTCAAGAAGCAGGTCCTGACCCAGCCTAAGAAGGCCAACCGTCGACCCGATGCCCACTGGGATCACATCGTCAAGGGTGCTGATGTCCAGTCCCTTTGGGTCGAGAAGAATGGCGAGAAGCATCGCGAGGTCGGCGGAAAGCTCGACAACTTCAACCTCCGCGCCAAGAAGGTCGACCCTTCAAAGCTCGGTGTGGATAAGGTCAAGCAGTACAGTGGTTATCTTGACAATGAGGAGGAGGACAAGCATCTCTTCTACTGTAAGTTGTCGTCCCGACTCGCGCCAAATCTATATCTGAACTAACACCTCGGAGGGTTCTTCGAGTCCCGTAACGACCCCAAGAACGACCCTGTCGTACTCTGGCTTAACGGTGGCCCTGGCTGCTCTTCATTGACTGGTCTCTTCCTTGAGCTTGGACCTGCTTCCATCAACAAGAAGATCGAGCTCGTCAACAACCCCGAGTCCTGGAACAACAACGCTTCCGTTATCTTCCTCGATCAGCCCGTCAACGTAGGCTACTCCTACAGCGGTGGTTCCGTCAGCAACACTGTTGCTGCCGGCAAGGACATCTATGCTCTCCTCACACTGTTCTTCCACCAGTTCCCCGAGTATGCCAAGCAGGACTTCCACATTGCTGGCGAGTCCTATGCAGGCCACTACATCCCTGTTTTCGCCAACGAGATTCTCTCTCACGATGACCGCAACATCAACCTCAAGAGCGTCCTCATTGGCAATGGCCTTACTGATGGCTACACCCAGTACGCCTACTACCGCCCCATGGCCTGCGGTGAGGGTGGCTATCCTTCTGTCCTTAGTGACAGCGAGTGTCAGTCCATGGATAACGCTCTGCCCCGCTGCCAGTCTCTGATCAAGGGCTGCTACGAGTCCGGCAGTGCCTGGTCTTGTGTCCCCGCCAGCATCTACTGCAACAACGCCATGATGGGCCCCTACCAGCGCACCGGCCAGAATGTCTACGACATTCGAGGCAAGTGTGAGGACAGCTCCAACCTCTGCTATCCTGGCCTAGGTTACATTGCCGACTACCTGAACCGCGAAGAGGTCAAGGAGGCTCTCGGTGTTGAGGTTAGCAGCTACGACAGCTGCAACATGGACATCAACCGAAACTTCCTCTTTGCTGGCGACTGGATGCAGCCTTACCACCAGCTCGTCCCCAACGTTCTTGACAAGATCCCCGTTCTCATCTATGCTGGCGATGCCGACTTTATCTGCAACTGGTTGGGTAACCAGGCATGGACCGACAAGCTCCAGTGGTCTGGCCAAAAGGATTTCAGCCACGCCAAGATTAAGAACCTCGAGCATGACGGCAAGGAGTACGGCAAGGTCAAGTCTAGCGGTAACTTTACCTTCATGCAGATTTATGGTGCTGGCCACATGGTGCCCATGGACCAGCCCGAGGCTTCCTCTGACTTCTTCAACCGCTGGCTAAGCGGGGAGTGGTTCTAAGCTGGATCACTCGTGTATGAGGTGCTTGAATGTACACTAAATGAGAGATTGCCAAGACTGACTTTTGAATACGCGAACAAGGACGGCATTGCATGATTATGGGAATGGTTATTAGCTTCAGACAGATACGAATTTACCACGTTTTACAATAATGAAATATAATGTGAGGTGCCGTCTGTGTTGGTTGCATGATTATCAATTGTCGTAGTACCACATGTGGATGGTCAGCTGCATCCAGCATGGCCATGCGTACCTGACATGAATGCAACCGAGTGTACAGAGTATGGACGAGGGAAATCGGTATTATGTCACATCAGGAGACTCTCAAGTCCGACGGAGCCAGATCGATCTCCACCCCGGCCGAAAGAGTGACGGAAGATGAATCCACAATTTACCGAGACAA
This sequence comes from Fusarium pseudoanthophilum, assembly GCA_013395995.1. Classification (NCBI taxonomy): domain Eukaryota; kingdom Fungi; phylum Ascomycota; class Sordariomycetes; order Hypocreales; family Nectriaceae; genus Fusarium; species Fusarium pseudoanthophilum. The sequence goes on along the minus strand of JAAOAR010000927.1, from coordinate 8,632 downwards.
TCCGGTTTCTACTGACAAGATGAACTTGTTTGCATGAAGAGAAAGAAAAAGGACAGAGACAATGGAAGGAATTGACCTCAGCGGAAACAACCCTAGAAACTAATGTGCTGCTTACTTTGTATGGCAACCAACTTGAAAGGACTAACTGCTAGGTACCAAGGGCTTGTCAACGTCAACTCCGTGCCGGGCGGACGGCGGCCGGGCAGCGGGATGAAGTCAAGCTTCCACCATGTACAAAACAGAGATGGACTGAGTGCGAGAAAGAACAAGATGACTGGGGCTGATACGGAGTACCCTCTGACGAGAGACAGCAGACGTCGAACAGCGGAGGAGGCGCCGGGAAGAGGGTAAAGACGCGCGGGCCAAGAGGCGAATGGATGGCGTAGAAACAAGGAGCTTCGATGCGTATGGATATTGTAGATTTGTTGAGGATTCTGGGGTTTGGTTTTCGGACAGCCGCGGGACGACGGCGGTGGAGAGAACCTGAGAAGACGATATTTTCCTTTCTGCAGCCCCTGTAGGTTTGACAGGTGATAGAGAAAAGACAAATTTGCGTGACTGTGTATTCCTCTCGTGGTAGCATTCAAAACAGGTGATCTTTTATGACGGAGATATATCAACCATAATGATAGCACCACCTATGAGATATGTACAAGAGGCTCAAGAGCTCAGAAACGGCACCAACAATCAATTAGTGGCCCAATTCTCACTCGGTTATCAGCCAAAGCTACACCGTAATAGCTGAGCTTCAATGGAATACATATTTCCCAAGACGGTCACACGACAGCAAGAAGCAAAGCCACTTACACGACAGCATTTGATAGCTTCATTCAATACGGAGTAGAAGGAAAGGAAAAGGAAAAAAAAAAGATTACCTACCTTAGTTAGTTTGACTTAACGGGTCCCCACATGGCCATTGCATTAGCGTATCCCCAACAAAAATCAGCCTCCAAGATGGACAGCAGCAGCCGCACCCTGTTTACAGATTTAGAGCAATTCCCCACGTGCTCAAATACATGATATCAGATAGTTGTCACGCATGATCTCCCCCGAGTGGCTAACATTTGGATGTATCCGTACTGATCTGTAAATCTGCTTCCGTCAAAGATTTCTCCCTGATCCATGGTACTCTAGTCCTGAACCCCCCGTCCCAATACACAATCATTGACCGGAGCAAGTGTCGACGTCGACCAGAGATCCACGGTGACCCTTGTCTCTTAGACGAGAGCATCAGAAATAGGCAGTTCAGTTGTTAGGAGGATAATGGCCGGCGGAACTTTGCAGTCGCTAATCATGAGCCCCTATTATCATTATCGTTATTATTATTATTGGCATCATTGTTATTGCACCATTTGAACATGCTAACTAGGTACCTAGTATTTGGAAAGGCAAGGTAAAGGTAGAAAGTTATTCCAGGGCTCAGTTGCGGCACATCTGCCTCGGCTTTAGCCCCACATCCATGATATCCGGGGCGGCTTGTTTCTGTTCAACGTCAAAGCCCACAGGTCGCAATCATGATGATCAATTTCCACGACAAATACGGTCGTCACGTATATGAAAACATATGGGATGCATCTTAAGATGAAAATGCTACACTTGATATATGGCAATGGATGTTTGTAGTTCGCAATCGTGGTATAAAAGGCTTTCATGATGGCAACTTGTATGGATATAAAACAACACTCAATGGGTACCTAGCTAGCTCACTTAGTAATTTAATTGAGACCCTTGATACCAAAAGTGCCCTTGTACCTACGTACATACACCGAGCACAACAGCCCCGTGATTCAAATGCACATGGATGCCAAGTGAACCCTCACATTGATAGGTTAATACAAGCGTATGAGGCTATGAGGCAGTCCATTTAGGTCCTCCCGCTCCGGAGGCGGCAACGGGTACCACACTTGGTAAACAGGTGCCATTTTCATGTTCCGTATTTTGCTAACAAGACCCTTTCATCATACCTGCCTTTTGCCTCTCGAACAAAGGCACGGTCTCAATGGGTCCAATCCCCGGCCATTCTAGGAAGGCCGGACCCCAAATTGATCGATCCCCTTGACCTACCTAAGGTACCAACCCTACCTTGACTTACAAGTCAAGACCCGAGGGCCCCTCCTTCCTGAGCCGGGGTGGACTTGAAGGGGAGAGAAAAAAAAAGAAGTTAAAGCCAACGTCTTCTCCTTCTTCACCTTCAGGCACCTTTAAGAAGAAGCCTCTAGCTTCTTACCTCCTACTCTTACCTTTTGCCGTGGTCTCTCCTCCTCCTCCTCTTCTTCTTCTCTTGCTGGACCACTCTCTCAATTGGATTTGTCTTGGTCTTGCCTCACCTTACTTATTCTCATAACCTCCAAGCTCGATATCTGTGCTTCGCTTTTACCATTTGCACAGACTCAACCTCAGATTGACTACCATCTTTCAGCAATCGACTTAGGTATCAGGCCCAATTGATTAGCTGAACCTCCTGCGTTACTCTTTCACCCACCAAATCCCAGACAAGACTCATAGAACGCCGTCATGGCCGAGCACTTCCAACTGCTGCGCTCGACGCCAGATTCGAGCCTCTTCAGCTTCCCTCCTGCAAATGCGCCAGCCCCCATTGCGCCCCTCGAGGTCCCAACATCAATCCTACGGCCATTCAATATCCCCGAGCATATCTTTACTGGCGCTCTCGATGCCAAGGTCCCCCTGACCATCGCTATCTTGTACGCCGTGACTGTTAAGAGTCTCAACATCTACAACAAGTCCAACGGCAAGAAACCATGGGCTATCAGCAAGACTCGTCCTTTCTTTGCCTTCGTGGTTCTTCACAACGTCTTCCTCTGTGTCTACTCTGCTTGGACCTTCTGGGGCATGCTTGCTGGTATGAAGAGGAGCATTGCCAACCCAACTGGGCCCCAGGGTCTTGCTGGTACGGCTGATAGTTTCTGTCGTCTGCATGGGTCCTCTGGTCTCGGAAACTCCGTCTACTACAACGAAACCACAAGCTCATTTGTGTCTTCTGCCGAGAACGCTGCTATCGTCGATGGTTTGCCCAGTGGAACTGTTGGGGGTCGTCTTTGGAACGAGGGGCTGGCCTATTATGGCTGGATCTTTTATCTCAGCAAGTTCTATGAGGTCCTCGATACCTTCATCATCCTAGCCAAGGGCAAGCTTAGCTCTACCCTCCAGACATATCACCACGCCGGAGCCATGCTTTGCATGTGGGCTGGTATGCGTTACATGTCTGCACCCATCTGGCAGTTTGTCCTTATCAACTCCTTCATCCACTCCCTCATGGTAAGTCCCTATCCCAAACTTTTAAACCAAAAACCATAACTGACATATTCCAGTATTTCTACTACACCCTGACTGCCTTCAACATCCGGGTCCCTACTCCCGTCAAGCGCACCCTTACCTCGATGCAAATCACACAATTCCTTGTCGGCGCAAGTAACACTGTGGCCCATTCTTTCATCTCTTACAGGGTTCCGGTCACTGTACTTCAGAAACTCTCTGCTCCAGTCGGCGCTACCACAGCTGCTCCTGATGCCAGCCAAGAGACCGTTGTCGACGGCGCGGTCGAGTCCCTCAAGAAGTTCATTTGGGGTGCTGGTGAGGGTGCCGACCCTATTGCCTCACAGGCCGTCAGTGCTGAGGCCTTCACTGCGGAGACCCAATACATCACTCAGCCATGTATTATGACCACTGGCGAGACCTTTGCTATATGGCTCAATGTGTTGTACCTCGCTCCTTTGACTTACCTTTTCGTCAGCTTCTTCATTGCCAGCTATGTCAAGCGAAGCAACGCTGCCAGCAAGACCTCTCACAAGGGAGCTCACGATGTCAACGCAAACATTGCTCTTGCCGAGAAGGCTGGCTGGGATGCCGCCAAGGGCATCGAGAAGGAAATTTACGATGGTGCCAACATGGCTAATGGCTCCTCAGACGAGGCCTCACGCTCCTCGACACCCAAGAAGGCCAATGGTAAGCCACGACGAAAGGCTTAAGGAGGAAGAATTGGAAAACAAAAGAAATCAAAAGAATAACAAAAACCAGAACTGTGGTCTCGTCTCTCGTTTGGGTGGTGACCGGGCCGTTTCTTTCTCTGATCTTAGCAAAATTTAGAAAGCGTTTTGTGTGTTATATTACTCTAATCTGATGCAACCGGTGGGATGCTATGAAGTGCGAGTTGATATTAGCCTGAGTCGCAACAATAGAAAGTTACAAATTGGGATTTTGCCACGTATTGTTTTGAGTGAATATTCGTGATTCTCACGGATACTGATATATCTGAGGCCTCTCGCTCGAGGTTAGGGCATTTGTATGACTGTTGCTGGACATAGTGATATGTGGCCTCTGAAAGAATGATTCATGACACGGAGGCCACATGTTCATAATAAGTGACGAGCTCGCATCGTGTGTTTTCCCAGACCCCGAATTGGATGGAGTCTCCGTATCCCGAACTTCGGCCTCTTTAGTCAGTAACAAATCTCGCAGGCAATATTGGGGGCTTGGGGGCTCGGATCTTTACAGTCATGTACTTCTTGCAGTCGCAATAACAAGTAGGGGTGATAACTTGTATTACACGTTACATCGCCAGTTTGTGAATCAAATTAGTTATACATCACCGGTAACTGTCAGCTTTCGTCTCATCACTACCAACGTGATGCTCCAACTCACACGCAGCAATGAGAGACATGATGGGTGGGGAAATATGTGGTTTGTAGTCTAGTTAATAGCAGTAACGGGCCTCAGAGATCTGGTGCAACCAACTCAATCTGGCCAAAATAACTACTCAATTCTCATCATATCGTAAGTTTCCTTCCGTGCCACCTATGGCAATGCAAATTCCAAAACCATCTATAATCTGAACCAGGCTATGGGAGCTCATAAAACGCCTTTCAAAACAAAGAATTAACTAGCATAACCAGAGGGGCATTCTGTATGTGCTCTCTCAAGACTGGCCGCTAAGGTAACCATACCAGGGCTGATAACCACAATGTAGGAGCTCATATCAAGCCCGCTTTCCAAGACGCCTCGCTGTAAATAAGGGGAACTCATAAAACCAGATGTGAGAGACAAGGCCAAAAGTAGTGGCCGACGGAACCGCTGCTTAACCATGAAGGTCAGCAGAAAAAGTGCATAATGGAGAGGAGGATGGTGGGGGGTTGGCGACACTTGACAATGATCAAAGTCACTCGTCAGGGAATTTCTATCGATCTATAATGCTTCCGTGGTGGCTTTATGAAGCTGACGGCTTCGGGTATCTCATACTGCAACTTGGGCAGGTGTGTCGTAAGGAACGTGGTGGGCAACCATGTGCTGGCGTATCGAATCTCCAACAAAGTCTGAATCGAGCATGACACTGAAACAGGAGGATCTGCTGGCAGGGACGATCTCAATCTCGACCTCGAGAAAAACAAAGTACTGGACATTTTCGTCTTCAGATGACAACTTTGTTGTCGGCAGTTGTTTGATACTGGCGACAACGAGTAAAATGGTCGTATTTTGCTCAGAAAGTGCTCCAGTTCCAATCCCTAGGCACACTGGCAGCGAGTTCAGGGCCACGAGGCAGTTCGGAGGCGTCTCCAAAACCGGTACCGATGGGAGTTGAGGGGGTAGGGTTGGGCGCATCCGAAGAGGCGGCACTCGAAGCACGGCTGCTATTACGTGTATACCAACTCTTGAACTCTTCACAGCAGTGACGACAGGTTCGGAAAAGGGGAGCGCGAGGATTGAACTTGGCATCATGATCGAGAGGAGCGGCAAAGGTGGAATGAGAGTCGCAGAAGATGTGACCGCACTTTCGGCAGTGGTGACGTCGAGTGAAATAGCTAAAAGTCCGCTTGCACGTCGGGTCATCACAAACAGTAGATTCGGCATCGGGCTGCGGAGATATAATGTTAGCTGACTGTAGCAAAGAAGCAACACGAAATATGCTGGCAACTGGGATGGGGTGAGACATGAGGGGGTTTGGGGTTGTACGAGTCGGGGCGTTGAATAGATCTGAGACAATGGCGCATGCAAGTAGGTGATGTGCGAGGAAGATGGAGCGACGGTTTGTTTCTGCTTTACTGACCTTCCAGTGCTTGCGAGTAGGCTGAGCCTTGACTTCGGGGAACATGTCGGGATCGAAATCGCCGTCAATGCTGCTCTGAGTGCTATCGCCGGTCGAAACACGTGCCAGCTTGTTGGTGAAGACGGACATGCCAGGGAGGTTGATGAGGCTGCTGTTGGTACGTCTCAAGGCGCCATCAGGCTCGATGCTGGAAGTAGAAGCAGCATCATCAATGGGCATTTTATTGGATTTGGAAGGAAACAAGTTTGGGCGCAGAGCTGCGGGCATATACATGGGCCGAGTCTGTCGTGCATGGTGCGCCTTGGGAGAAGTGGGAGTTGAGGAGGCGGAGTCGGGGCTGGTGGACTCATTGGTGTTGATGGGTGAAATCTGAGGTCCAACCGAGATCTGATATGACTGATTCCGTTGATGCGTAGGGCGCTGCTGCTGGGGGAAGAAATGGCGTGAGTGCTGGTCTCCCGGAAGAGTGGGCATAATGAGGTCGGCAGCCATTATTGTCGTAGGTTGAGTGGAGAGTAATTGTTGATATGCGGAGGGGGGGGAGAGAGGTTGTATGTGTTTTAGCTCGTGACCTCTGAGAAACAGGAGAGGGTTGTTGCTTGAGTATTTGCACAACGCTTAGAAGTCGAGGGAGTGGTTGGACAGATATACCTAGGTAGGTAGGTATTGGATGGATAGAGTTATGATCGATTCGGGGTTTGCTACGACTGACAGTACAGTAAGGTAGTTAGTTGAACGGAAAGTTATGTTAGACGAGCAAGAGTCGAGCAAGGGCGGGCCACGCAGAGTTTAAACCAAAGCGAGCTGCAGTTGCTCAAGGAGGGATACGGAGTAGGTATGTACTATTACTGGTAGATCCTGGGAAGAACAGCGCGGGCAACACCGTCGCGTGGAGACCGGGGGCGGAAGAGGTACGTACCTCTTGTCTGCAGAACGAACTTCTTAACTGACTGGGGATCCTAACGTGCTAGCCCAGCACTTGACTCTTAGCGCATGACAAGGATGTGGCCTCTCTCTTGCATGTGGAGATGGGAGGCGGTAGGCGGTGGAGCTGATGATGGATGGAGTGAATGAGTGAGTGAGTGAGTGGGTGAGTGGGTGGGTGTGGCTTGAGGTTGTGGTTATGGTTGTGGTCGCTCAGTGCTTGGCTTGGAGCAGAGCAACTGAAAGCGCCGTCTGGCAGTGAGTGAGTGACCGGCCGGGGTCTGCCCTTGTTGCGTCGCTGTCGCTGTCGCTGTCGCTGTCGCTGTGTCTGTCTCGGTTCCTCCTCTTGAGCGAGGTGGGCGTCGTCTCAACGGCTAACTAACAGTCAATAATAATGTCTCAAGCAGCTGCCCAGAATTGGGGTATCCGTACGGAGTAGTCAAGAGTCCCTAGGGGTTCAAGATCCTCCCTTTGCTGATGCAGTTTGACCGGTGTCGGATGCGGTCTATACCTTGCCTTGTCTGGTCAATGCCACGCAAAACAAGACCATGTCTTGCGATTTTCCATACCGTGATGTAATTCAGGACTCTCGCGACTCAGTCAAAAAGCTCGCGGTATCCGGATACGGTAAAGGGTCTTGAGAGATAAACAGAACAGAAACAGCTCGCTCGATAATTGATTACCTGCCTGTGCGTAACTGTGGACAGGATGTTTCTCTATGTCGGCGCTCTGGTTGGATGGCTTGGGCGTTTGCTGGAGACAAGATCCAATCCGGTGGGTTGACCTGGTCGATCAAAGATTTATGCCCCTGTATGTCAACCATCTTCTACGTGTGTACGTATGTACTACGCAGTACGCTACAGAACCATTACGACAAGCGATTCATTACCTATGCTGGTCCGTGATTCATTGTGACGGACAGCTTGTGGTTATGTTGATTGAAAACAGCTATAGTAAGTACCTACTAAGCTAGGTAGGCAATTCCATTGCTCTCGAATGCCGGCTGTGGGTGGTATTACTGCCGGTTCCAAGTGGTGATACGCTACGTACCTACCCTCGGGTACTGTGCTGTGCTGTGCTGTGCTCGTGTCTGCGTGTTGTGTTCTCGACAACGGGATTTCGGCTAAATCAAGAACCGGAGGCTTTCGAGTCAGGTAATGGGCTGCATATTTGAGCCACAGGATCCTTGACAACTGTCACCTTGGTTGCTCTTTGAGGTCCTACTTACCGTCTGAGCAAGCATGCCTGTTCCCGTCGGATCTTGACGGATGAACTTACTTGCAATTATACTGTACAACGGCAACGGCAACGGCTATGCGTACATATTGGGATGTTCGTTCATCAATGAATGAGTGTGGCCAACTTTGCCCCGGTCCGCGGGGCTGACTATCGTAGGGCGGCAATTGGACAAGCGCGCTCTCTAGGCCAAGCATGTCTCCGCTAGATTATGTAGTAGAGAGCCAGGCCTGGGGCCAAAGTCAATCAAAGTCAGAGCGTTCTGCAAGGTTCAAGGGTCGAGCCACTAGAGCCTTTCTTACGGATATATGTTGTTTGATTGGGCAGTTGCGGTTCCCGGCTTTGCAACGGGGAGTTTTGTTTTTTGGTCTGGTTGTTGGGTTGGGCTGGGTTGGGTCGAGTTGTGTTTTGACT